>CM053571.1:130649811-130718085 GCA_028646485.1 Cryptoprocta ferox
TTTACTGAAAAGACCTGCAAAATATGCGACACAGCGGCTGCGGCCTGTGACTAGCTCACCTATAAATGGGATGGATGCCAAGGAGTCCCCAGGTGGGCGGGCGCTTGAGGCCTTCCTCTCCTCCATTCTCTTTATATGGACTTCTCGGCGCGCGTCATTAGGCAGCCAGCAGGTGGTGTCGGACCCCGCCTCCTGGTCATTTACCGCCAGGATGTACGACTGATGCCTCAAAGGCTGTGGTGTTTGGCGACCAGATGGAGGTTTTTCTCTTAGGATGACAGTTTCTTTGTTATCTGAAGTATTCGGTTCCTGCATTTCAGCCTCTCGTAAATTTAAATCTTGATTTCCTTGAGGGACAGAAAATTCTAAATCCGAAGTGCTGGAGTTCTCGCTCATCTGAGGGACAGGCTTAACAGAAGCCCCAGGGGAAGAGGGGGGTCTCCCCGCCTCCACCTGGTGATCAGGGGCACTTTCGGTTCTTAGCCTCGTCTGATTCAGTAGACTGTTTTGATGCAAGTGATTCACTAGTCTTTGGTCTTTGACAGAAACAAGTGAGTTCTGGCTAAATGATGGTTTTGTGACGGGCGTGGAAGGCGCTTTCAGAGAATTACTTCGGACTTTCACAAGAGGTGACCGGTCTTGTGAACCTCGAGGCAATGACAATCCACAGGTCGTCTGAAAATTTCTGTTGGACTGCTGTGTTTTTAGATCTGGTGGCACTTTTTTCAACTGAGACACAGACCCCACTCCTCTGCCAGTCATTCGCCGGTTGTCGGAATTCACAACGCTTGGGGCCACGGTAAAACTGGAACCTCGAAAAGACGTATGGACTTCTTGCTGTCGAGGTCTTTCATGAATACCTCGTCTGTCATCCTGCTCGGTAAATCCACTCCACTTGTAAGTCTGTTTTCGTTCTCCATTTGAATCGGGTATTTGACCTTCGGAACTGACGTTTTCTAAGGTTTCACCCTGTCCCTCGATGTAATCCCATGAATGAGTTCTGTGATTGCTGAAACTGACAGACGGAGATGTCAGTGCTCCTTGGGACGCGCTGCGCGGGCAGTACTTCATCAACACGGAATCCTCCAGCCTCTCCTGGGACGCGCTGCGCTGCCGGATCTGGACAGACTGTGGCACTCGGTCGTGAGAGGTGCTTCGACGTCGCACCTGCAAAGTCGTGCGGCTTGGTACCACCTGGCTATAATCCGTCGTGCTCTGAGATGCTGCTCTTAAACTGTCTAGTCTTTCTTGAATCGTCCGGCAGCCTATGTGCGATCGTCTATTATCAATATACTCTTTGTATGTTTTGTAGTTTTTCCAGTCGATGTGCTGATGGGAATTGGGAGAATAGTGATTAACGGGGACAGAAGGAGAATCCACAGCTTGAGGTCTACTGCTCGAGATTCCCTCCGAATGTCCACTGTAATTGCCGGATTTAAGTAAGATTCCTGAAGGTTCCAACGATCTGGAGCCTGTCGTCTGATGAATCAGATGGGCGGTGGGAATGGATGACGGCGGCGATGTGGTTCTTGACACTGTTTTCAAAGCAGTCTGCTCATTTATGCCATACCTCACCTCTTCAGTTCTATGTGAAGGAACTGTATGGTTGTTTCTATTAGTTAACAAATCTACAACCTTCTCAGAAGGTACAATGACAGTCCTTACACTTTCATTGCAAACACACACTGCTGTGTTGGACTTTGCAACGTCTGTTGGTGATGGAGGCACTTGTATTTCCATTCTATAGGCCCTGCCGGGCTGCGTCAGTACTGGGGTGGTGGTTTGCGGCTTGCTCGACGATGAATCTGGAGGAGAGATTTCAACTGGCTGTGCCATGGCTGAAGGGGCAGATGGCAGCCAGGGATAGCAAATTGGTGGGGGTTCAGGTATATTGCGGGCATTTCCACTGTAGGCTTCATTGCCTTTCAGGTAGGCATCTTGAGAGTACGCCTACATGGAAACGAGAAAAAAAGCGTCACTTAAAATTCACAGAAAGCACAACAGCTTCTGTTATTGCAATGCACTATTTTATTTTACCGTGCCCTGCCTTCTTCCTAAGTGACAGTCACTGAAGCAAGCATGCAAACACAACATAAGGATGCTCCACAAATTTAGAAAAGGGCTGGTCTTTCGGAAATCAAATAGATTGTGGAATCTGCAACAAATATAAATGACAACTGCCTGCTTTCTCAAAAGATTGAAACACACCAATTTCCCCCTCACCAATTAGATAGAGCCTTGTGGCTTCTAAAATCTTCCCCAGTCCAGTTTGAGGGACTTTCAGCGTCTGAGAGGTTAAATGGCTGCCTGATACATCTCAGCAACATTCTGACGATTTTGCCAGAGAACATTTTGATCTTTTGCCAGAGTGAAGGTGAAAATATTAAAAATCTTAGCCAAATGCCTTTATTTTACGCACCACTGCTAGCATAAATTAAATGTAACACATTGAGCAGTGTCTTGTCCACTAATGATTATTGAGTCCTTAAAAATAATCCATTTTGATAAATTAAGTCCTAAGCCATGCTGAATATTTTACTATTTAAAATCGGAGAAAATATGCATGTTTAAATTAAGCATGTATATTAAAGACCCCAAAAAATGAAAAAGTAATTCATCTTTCTGTATATAATTTTTATTTTTTATTTTAAGCAAAATGCAAAATTATATTGCACAAATTTATTTGGTCTCTCTTATTTACTACTGTAAGGAGACATTTCTCTATTACTAACAGGCAGGCATGCAGCTCAAATTATTTTTTATCATTAATGGTGAAATTATCTAGCAATATATTTTGAAACTTCAAAATAACTGAAATTAAGGACAGAGACGCAATAAAACAGAATAATTGATGTAACTGAGGACTGTGTCAGCATCTGAGACCGTGAGGTGTGGTTTCATGTTACACATCCTCCCCTAATCAAAACAAGCTTTAATTCATGTCTATCATCACATCCTGCCTTTGCATCAGACAGCTTGCCAAGCCCAAGTGCAGCCACAAACACAACAGCAAAGTACCAAGGAAAGAGAGAGGGGCAGATACTTAAAAAAAAATACACATACAGGTAAATGTTATGTTTTAATACCAGTTATGCACAGATTCAAAAGAAAACCAAACATAAAAACAAAAACAACAACAAAAAAAGAAAACCATACATCACAAACACATTCTGCAAATTAGTAAGATTAACATTATGGAGGGGTTTCTCTAAGCAAACTTACAGTTTTAATAGGTTGGCTTATTGCAAATCTCAATAAAACAGAACTTAAAAAGCAAGGAAATGGCTTCTGTGCATTTCTTACCAGAGCTGTGACATCCTTTGTAAACTGTAGCTAGCGGAAAATAGGAAAACATAGCAGAAGCTGCTTACTGATATCAAGACAGAATCATGTTGTCATACTGATGCTGGAAACAGCCAGCTAAAAATACATCTATACTGATTTCTCTGGAAGGCACCAAGAGAAGTAAAGGGCAGTGAAGCGTAAAGAATAACTTCCGTATCCTTCTGAGCGTCTTTTTCTCAGGCTTTTCTCTGGTTCTGATTTGATTCGTCTACCATTTCTGAGGGCAAAATACATCTGGTGACAAGCATTCCTAACAGGTATTTTCTTCGATCTGCACTGCTGTCTGCTACTGTGCCACAAAGCTCCCCTTCCGCGAGAGCAACACTGAGGTCTCTCATTTCCCCCGAGCCTCTTCCAGCTCTGCTTCCAGATGACGAAACGAACGCTCTATTATGCATTTAAAATAGTACCACCTCCTCCTTCCCCTGTAAATCAGAGCACGACCACGAGCTGTCAGCTGACGGTGGCTGTCTTTACACGATGACTTGGAGAGAAAGAGGGACTGTTTTATTAAATATGGTTTGCTCAGAAATTAAGATCTTTCAACACTATACCTTGGGTCCTGTTTTACTAGTGTGAGAAAATTATTGCTGGACAGACATAAAAATATTACTTCCAGAGTAATTCTTTAAAACTTACAATGAAAATTCTAGAACGTAAACAAGAATGCGGTGAAAAAGCTGAGTGAGTAGATCAAAGGAAGCACGCATGCCATAATGTTTTTAAGGCATGAATACAATCAAAATATACACGGGGATATGCCCATAACAAGACTGTCTTTTTGATGCTGATTACACGCACACCAATATTTTTTCCATGGCAGGAAAACTGCATCTGGATGAGGGAACAGTTTGGTACAGCATTTCCCACAGGGTGTTTGTGCAATTTTATTAAGCATCACCTGAAAGGGAGGGGCGGAGAGTATCCTCCATGCCCGGTGATGTAGGGAAGGCTTGATTGGTAGGCTTCCTGCCTTCTCAAAACCTCTCCTACATGAATGCGCATTATGAAACATGCCAAGCTTATTTGGCAATCGTACCCATATTTTTTGAAGTCTTTTTAAAAAAATGTTTTAAGGTTTATTTTTGAGAGAGAGAGAGCACACAACAAGCGGGGGAGGAACAGAGAGAGAGGGAGACGCAGAATCCGAAGCAGGCTCCAGGCTCTGAGCCGTCAGCACAGAGCCCGACGTGGGGCTTGAACCCACGAGAGCTGCGAGATCATGATCTGAGCTGAAGTCGGACGCTTAACCGACTGAGCCACCCAGATGCCCCTGAAGGGGTTTTAATACAACTAGAATTTCTGCTGGAACTAATGATTTAGAGATACCTCCTTTATTCAAATTTTAGAGAGGAATATTATCTTAATAATGAAAGCATATGACAGGAACAATTAAAAACTTGACAAAAATATTTGATATACTTCAACCATCTCTGTCTAAGAGCCCAAATAACAACTCTAAATACTAAACAGGCTATATTCATGGGTTCCCACTTCTGGGTCAAGTTATGGCACAGTGGGTCCTCACATACATAAACACGGACCATGCATTAACAGTGGACTAACTAAATAGCATATCCTACACAGACGGACATAAGCAGATATAACTGAGATGAATGAAATATTAATTCATTCAAGAGCATTACTGAATTTCCTTACATATATTCTCACAGGTCGTGTACACTAAAAAAGGCATGCTTATCTGTCTCTTCGAAAGTACCTCATTCTCATAGAGTTTGGGGACCAATGTCATTCGATTAACATCCATGGGGAAATCAGCAGTGCCCTAAGACCACTGTGGCTTCCTATGTGTCCTGATAGGTCAGGGACATACCTGGGAATTATTCTATGGGAAAACACTTCTACGGCTACAGACATAAATTAGCGCCAGAATAAATTTAGGGACGTAAATTAGGAATAGACAATATACATTGTAAAGAATCCTCGTCTCCCATGATGCCTTCAAGTATTCCTCTGGAAAACAAGCTGCCTATTAAGGACCACTTTAGACCCCTTCAAGGAGGAAAGCATTAATCAGCTGAGCAAATGCTGGGTGACTCATCTGGGACAGATTACAATACGCAGCTTTTTGAGGTGAACAGGAACCCACTGAAAAGGTTTTACCTTCTGGGAACAGAACCGAAAACCCTATAACCTGCTCACAGCTGTGACTGTGGGATCCTGTTTCTCAAGCGCTTGGTCGAAAAGCAGCAACTCTTCCATTGAGACGTCATGGTCTGACATATCAGTGTTGTAACTACATAAATTCCTACATATTGGGAATCTTTAAGTTGTCAGTGGGAACCAATCAAATAACACAAAATATCATGTAAACAAAGCAATTCATATGTAACGATGCCAATTTACATTCTTTTATAATAATGTCAACGTCATGTGTATTAATAAGTTTGTCTGAAATGGTATGGCCCCGAAATTTTTGAAACCAATGTCACAAGAACTGCATACTGGGCTCTTACTAATTTTTATCGTTATATTTGCTTTAAACCCAAATGGATACTTCACAACGTATGCAGATGTTTGGATGGAATTCGAAAACACTTAAATTTTCTTCAATTGAACTCAACAGGCTATGACAAAAAAATTCTAGCCCATTTTTTACATTTAGCCATTTTATATACCACTCAATATTCTTCCTTGGATTTCCTTTACCTAGCAGTTAATTTTTATATCTTACAGTAGTTTAGTAGTTTAAAAGCTTTTATTTTAAAGATAAAACCATACCGAATGAAAACAGAGTAGCAGCAGCAGCCCTGCCTACAGATCCAAAAGGTTCCTCTCTTATTGAGAGGGGTGAGGAGTGTAAGGAAAGAAAAATGGCCCAGAATCAGAACTGTAAAGGGCATATTAAATAAAATTCAATTTTAACAGTCTGGATTTTGATTATATATATAGAATCTAATAGTAACTAATCCTAAAATAATCTTCCACTTCGGTTTCAGTAGAGTTGCATCAAAATCACTGTTAGCATACCTATTACCATTATAGTACTATTACTTTTCCATATTTATTGTTTAATAAATGGTTTAAAAAAACAAACAAAAAAAACCCCACAAAAAAGAACCCTGCAGAATATCTAAGTTGGTAAGATTGAAATTCTTGCCTACCATTTCACCTTTAACAGGCTGACCTATTAATTTAATACTGTTACCTATGATAAAATAAAAAATAATTACATGTCTGTCTGTATAATAAAATATATGCCAAACATGGCAAGATGAGGTGTGGGAGAAGGGGGTGGTGTGGAAACTTTAGATCTTTCTAAATTATTTGTGACTTCTATAACAAGCATGTTGGAATTATAAATTTTTAAAGGCGGATTTAAGAAAAGAATAAAGTAAACACAAACTTGCAAAATAGGAAAGAACCCTCCAGAATTCCTACTCTTGCTTCCTTACTCTAGGCAGGACCACCTTGATGCACACTTGACAAATGGCTACCTCATTTTAAATACGATATTATACTGATTATGGAACATACTAAATAATTATTTTGAAAGTAATTCTGATAAATCTAAAGACAAACTTTGATTAAATTACATTTTCTAATTTACACGGCGCTTTCACAGAGTGGCAAATAGAGCACTGGACTCAGAGTCCAGAGATGAGTGAGAACAACAGCTCCGACACTAACCGTGTGACTGTGCTAAGCCACTTAACTCCTCATCTGCACCTGTTGGCAGTAAAGCGTTTTGTGGTTTAGTTTAAAGAACAGGCTTTGGTCTCAGACCTGCCTGGGTTCAAGTCCTAGCACTGTTGCTTTCTTCCCTGGCGACTAGAAAAGTTGTTTAACCTTGCTGTGTTTATTAACACACAACAGCACAAGGCAGGCTAAGAGAGCCTGGCCAAACACTAGGCATGCCCACCAATCTCCACAGCTATCAGAACTGATGAACGTAAAATTTAATTTTGAGTCCAGTAAGCCAAATGCTTAACAAAATCTCATGATGCATCCACTGAAGAGAATGGTCAGGTCTAGATGTCCTATCATGAGCCCATTCGAGAAAGGGTTCTCTTCGGTCAGCATCCCTTTTTAGATGACTTGATGCGTGGTGGCTACTTCATTCATGCATAGCCGACGCTTGGGAGGGTAACGAAACAACATTTTGGTTTTGTTTCTGTTTTTTTTTTTTTTTAAATGGAACAGAGTTTTTAATGTTGTAATAATACCTTAAAAACATGAAGCTAAGATATCACAGTCTAAAATATCATTATAAAATATATAAAAAATGAGGGGCAGAGGACCTCTGTGGTTCAGCCGGTTAAGCGTCTGACTTTGGCTCAGGGCATGATCTCACCACTCGTGGGTTCGAGCCCCGTGTCGGGCTCTGTGCTGACAGCTCAGTGCCTGGAGCCTGCTTCCGATTCTGGGTCTCCCTCTCTCTCTCTGCCCCTCCCCCACTCACTCTATCTCTCTCTCAAAAAGGAATAAACTGTAAAAAAATTTTTTAATATGTCAAAAATGAGTAAAATGAATGTAATACTATTCATATCACTAATCTAGAAAATAGGTGCTGGTTTAGAAAATGAGGCTGCCGAGTACAGGAGCGCTACCACCAGCATTAGTAGTGAACACAATGAATTATTCTTAATTTTACTTCATGGTTTCCAATATGATATGACTGGTCATCTGTAATTATGAAATTTATTACTATATACCTATCCTTCCATGAGTCAAATTTTAAACCAAATTAAATTTTCTATGCCAAGATGAGCTGAGCCCCTCTAGAACAATTTGGTCCATAGATCACTTTAGAAAAGAAAACATGGACACACAGTCCTGCTGTCACCCAGGCAAATACATACAAACTAGGAGAAGCTTTCACTTGGGCAAGTAATTTTTACAACGGCTGTAAAAATGTTCGTGTTTACTTTTTCTTTACAATGAATATTCAACCTCACAGGGACAAATATGTCTTTAAAATCATATACTTTGGGTAATAGACTTAAGACCAAGATAAATACTTAAGGCCCTCACAGAACATTTTAACTCTAGAATCTGTTAGAAGAATTTCTGCATATTTTTTTTTTAAATCCCAGATTCTCTTTGTGTTTTATAATAGCTTAAAAAAATGACACTCATAGCTATCCCAGCTAAAAACAACTATGCAGAAAAGAACAGTCCTTTAGGGAACAACGCATAGTAGGCATTAATTGTATACACGCCTTTGATTTTCTCATGAATTATAGTACATTCAAATGTGAGTGAAGGCTGAGTTTGAAAGTGAGGTTTTCTTTTATCATTCAGGGCATGTGCTTTTAATTTCTTAAGATTAAAATAATTCAAATAACATGTTTTAAAAGTGAAATTTGTTACAATTTAACCAGAACTCTTTACTAATGAAGATCTGTGTGCTCTCGCCACTCAGGTGAACCAACTTTTCCCTGTGCTTGCAATACTTTGTATTTTGCCTTTGTTTTAAATATATATATCTTAAAATATAACACGACAGATGAAGTAACCTAATTTTCCACTGATCCTGAAATTAGAAAATTAATTCCGTCCACGGCTGCTGCTTCCACACTGTTCTCTTCAGCAAGCACACAGCAGGCTGCGATGGTAATTCCGTGCTCGATTCCTGCCCTAGGAATTCAGCACGATGCCAGCCGTTCCGTGAAATGAGCCCTGTTCTAAACAGCATCCACCCAGTGCCTTCACCTTGGCAAGGAAAGAGTCCACTGAAGAGGAGAAAACAGCACCGTTTTGGAAATGCATTCTGTCTTTGAGTCATCACACTGCCACAGAGGATTCAATGGAAGGCCCCCTCTACATCTGTGCCTCAGCTCCTAGTCCTTTGTGTAATAGGAACATCAGCCTGAGTCCCTCTCTTATTTCTAATCTGGTGAGTCCCAGTGCCTTCAGGGGTTATGTCTGGTGCTCTCTTACTCTGCTGAATTCTCATAGCTAGTTCTGGATGCCTAGGACAACTACTCTGGACGGCTGCACCTTCCTCGTTGAGACATCCCAGTGCCAAAAAATTATGTACTTAAGAAGGGTAATCGGTTATCCCTAAAAAGCCATTCCTAAATAAAATCCAAATGCCTGGAAAACACAAGGTGGGTCTCCAGGGATTTTAGTTAATTATACTTTACATGTCAGTGGATAAATGGAATCATCAGGATAAGCTTTAATCATATTTCTATTAAAAAGAAAACATTTAGGGGCACCTGGGTGGCTCAGTCGGTTAAGGGTCCAACTCTTGATTTCGTCTTAGGTCATGACCTTATGGTGGTGAGGTTGAACCCCGTGTCAGACTCTGTGCTGAGTGTGGATGGAGCCTGCTTAATGTTCTCTCTCTCCCTCTTCCTCTGTCCCTCCCTTGCTCTCTCTCTCTAAGAAAAAAAAATTGTTCACAGATTTTAAGACTTATGTTAAACTAAATTCAAACTAATGCCTTATAAATGAAAACCACGACTTTAGCCCTTCCATTCCCATCACAAAGATTCCATGAGCTCCCTGTTGTACTTGAATTAAAAAACCCCAATTATTTGCTAAAAGGAATTTAAAAAACACAAACTTCAGTGGCCACTGCTGTTCCTTAGAGGGAGCGGTCAGCTTTCGGGGTGTTACTTCAAAGCTTTTACTGATGCTGTTTTATTCTACTGAACTACGAAGTCATTGGAGGAAAACTAGTATTTTCTTGAATGAAATTTATATACGTTTATAAATTTATACATGTTTTATTTCTTTTTTCTTTCAGCAATACTTAAGCTCAATAAAATAGTTAAGGATTCTATTCAATTTATTTTCTTTCTGAAAATGAGGAAAAATTTAGGCTAAATGCTGAAGACTTCAAAATAGTATAATTTCCTCTTGAAGACCCTCACATTTTTCCCTCAAGGGGTAGACTCCATTCATTGCAAACCTTACTTCTAATGGAATGAATTGAACTGTTACCAACAGTGCTTGGTAGGTTAATTTACAAACAGTCATACGTATTGAAAAATTAAGAAATAGCTTTCACAAAATCTCTGTTCTAATAAGAAAGAAAAAGTTTCTAATTCCTGGGGATATATACTGTGCCCCAAACTTTGACTTCTGGTCAAAGGACCACCTAGGCTGCAACATCAGGGCAAATCCTTTAGGAATCTCCTTCCAAATGGCAACAACAGAAATTCACTGTCAAAATGAATAAAACATTCTTGTCACTTAATCGTAAAAATAGACAAAATTTTTGTTTGTTTATTTTTTGGTAAAATGTAGAGAATCCCAGACTCTACTAAATTTCTCCAGAATCTTTTATTCAGTCCATCCTTAAAGGTCCATCCCTTAAAGTCCATCCTCCTTAAAAGATTTTTATTAGTGTTCAAGTTTGTTGAACAATTCAGATTTAAATAAATAAAACTTACCACTTGCAGAATGTCTTCATCTTTTGGCATAACACTAAGTTCCAATGTTGTATCACTGAAATTGAATATATATAAAAATTATTTTAGGGGAGGGGCAAGTGTATAAAAAAGACATAAAAAATAGCTCAGAAGTATTTGTCAAGTTTGCTTGTAAGTTTGATTTTGGGTTTTTTTTTTCATCTTTACTTTTCAAACCCAAATCATTAAAAAAAGAAGTCACTTTTATATATATAAGGTAATTATGAACAAAAGAAGGTAACCTGTCATATGTTAGAGCTATTCACAACCAGGTAAATCTTCTTTATAACGTGTTTCTAATTTAGAAACATGAAGTATATTATTTATGTTAAATACTCCTGGAACAGAACTCTTCGGCATATATTTATTTATTATTTTAACTCAAGTCACAGAAAGAATTATAATTTTTATCACATATTTTCACTATTTATCAAGTTAAAAACACATTCACATGAAAATAACCAAAGAATGCTCAAATTTAACATTTTAAGTAATATTAAACCTCTTAATTGTGAAATATTCCCTCTTGGCCTCAGAAGTGAAGGAAATCAGAGTTCACCATCATAACTATCAAAACGATTCATTTTTAAAAACTCAGATAGTGTCTCAACTATTTGCTTTCTTCTCTGACTTAACGTTAGAGCCTTTACAGAAACAGCTCAAAGTCTCACTTTATTTTGGCACTATAACTGTCCTGTTAAAAATGATAGAGAAGTTTCTCTAGGTTCAAAAAAGTACAAAGGGGTGGATACTGAGTCCTGTGGTCTGGAATTACATTTAGAAAAGGCAAGGATGGTGGGCTAGCCCCATCAAGTGATTCAGTATCTAACCTAACAATGTCAGACAGATTTTTTCTTCCCCCAATACAGTCAAGAGATTAAGAAACAATCAAACAACAAAAGAAGAAAACAAAACCTAATACTTTACTGGTGTCACTTTTTGTTCGATTTGAACCCTTATTATCAGGTTCATAAATGCTGAGAATAGTAAACCGTAAGAACCACAGGTTCAAATAAATTTTATTGATAAAATATGTAGGTACTTGTATTTCAATATTTAGAGCTAGGAGAAAATACATACTGATGTTTAGATAAATTCTTCTGCAAGGATACATTTTTACATTAATACACTGCAGAATCTCAATGGCTTTGTGCTGCATTATCCATTTGCTACCAACTGCAGACAAAAGGAACACAATTTTTTAAAAGAAAATAAGATCATGAAAAAACAGTTTTTCTCTATTTTTCAAATTTCTTTATCAGCTGAAAAATCGAGACTGTCATTCCAAAGTGTTATTATTCTGAGAGATGAATTGCACCAGTAACAACAACAACAACAAAAAAAAACACAATAAAAAAAAACTTCATGTGGATTTTGAGGAACAAAGATTAAGTTATGCTTACTTAGAAAAATACTATTTTTAAAGAAGAGATGTTAATAACACGAAAAATTCTTAAACTACAAGTTGATAAAACATATTGGTGTACATATGATGGTCTAAATTGTTCTAAGGGAATAAAAATTTGGGTGATCTCCCCACTGCCTCTGGAGTGGGTTTAAATTTTTCGCCAGCCCCCTGTTGTCTACAATACTTAAGATCAAATAGGGATCCCTTTCAGGAACACCTAGAATCCAACATTAGAGGCAAGATTTAAGACTTGCTTTCTCTAAGAATTTCATTAAATATTAAAACAGTGAAAAGAATACTCAAGAGCAATAAATCACACTCACATTATCTAACTGTAAAAATGACAATGTATTAGGGCATTAGTGTAAATAACTTAGATTATATCATGAACTGCTTTAGACATGGCAAGAGGATTTTGATAAAAGTCTTCAGAAAATAGTGAACTTCAATTTAATTACAATAGGACAATGGGACCCCAGTCATGGCCAGTAGTATTTGACAGGAATTCAATATGGTAACCACTTTGGCTTTCAATTTATTTATTTATAATTAAGAAAAATTTTCTAGGTGTGTGAAAGACAGGAAGAGAGTAGGACCAAGTTATCTTTGAGATCTCACGGTCTCTCTATACATATTTATTTGCCTTTAGAATTCAAAATTCTATCATTCTGTAGAACAAAGACAACAGATGTATTCAAAGAGAATTTCTTGCTGTCTTTATGAAAACAAATGAATAAATTGGAACTAAGGATGTTATTCAATAGGTATATAAAGATATCTAAGTAAGAGGTTTTAAAATAAATTATATTGGCTTTTGTCTACATTTTTACTATAAACAAATCATAAATGCAATTGTCATTTCAAATAAAAGTGGGGAACTTAGATTAAATCTAACGTGTTCCTTTTAGATTCTAAAGGACTTTAATATTTTGTTTTGTTTTGTTTTTCATTTTTGAGAGAGAAAGAGAGAGACAGCGTGAGCAGGGGAGGGTCAGAGAGAGAGAAGGAGACACAGAATCTGAAGACCTGCTCCAGGCTCTGAGCTAGCTGTCAGCACAGAGCCTGACGCGGGGCTCGAACCCACGAACCGTGAGATCATGACCTGAGCCGAAGCCGGACGCTCAACCGACTGAGCCACCCATGAGCCCCCTAAAGGACTTTAATCGCAAATCTGATAGATTTGCTAAAGCAAAGCCACCAAGTTAAGCTACCATTAGGTAGTTCATCCTTGGCAATTCTCAAATGTGTCATTCACTTTGAGGGCAAGTCCCACATCTTCACATCCCATTGTAGGTTACAGACAATAATGTATTAAATCTACTTGCTCCACTGATTTATAAACACCCATCTTTGGCCAAAATTAAACATATTTCAAGAATCTTACCTGTTCTGAATTAAAGCAATTACTTGGGAATAGGTCTTTCCAATAACGCTTTCTCCATTGACTTTTATAATTCGATCACCTGCAAAGAGGAATAAAAAAACACACGAGGAATTACTTAAAAAGTTATTTCTGAACACTTTTGAAATAAATTTCTTAAAAATATTTTTTTTTAATGTTTATTCACTTTTGAGAGACAGAGAGTGAGCGGGGGAGGAGCAGAGAGAGAGGGAGACACAGTATTTGAAGCAGGCTCCAGGTTCTGAGCGGTCAGCACAGAGCCCAATGTGGGGCTCGAACACGCAAACCATGAGATGACCTGAGCCGAAGTTGGACACTTAACTGACTGAGCCACCCAGGTGCCCCAACTTTTGAAATATTTCTTAAGTAATGTCCTTATTTTTACTATATTCTTGCTCATTATCTTTTAAAGCATCTTTCACAAAAATGAATCTAAACTTTAGTACGTACAGCTGCTGATGAAACAGAGCTAGGTCTTAAGGGCCCCAGTCAATGATGAGTTTAGAAACCCCAGAAGGTATAGTCACCAAGTGACTCCAGCTCTACTGCTTCTGACGCCTACCCCTTGTGCCCTGAGTTGCAGAACTACAGTTATGCCTCTGTTAACCCTGTCATCGCTGACAGAGAAGCATCACTCAGTGGGCTCAGACGGTTGATTGTTTTTATTATCTTGGTGTCTTCTACTTTCGGTCTGACTGATTTTCTTGTAGTATCCTCCCAACGTATTTAGTTTTTTGATTAGTGCTATATTACAGAACTTGAATATGGATATGCACATGGTTTTGGCTCCCTGTATATTAACTTGTTCTTCATTTTAATACAGAAAAGGACATTTGGATTACTAGTAAGAATTCAGGAGAGCAGAAAGGAAAAGACTGAGAGAGAAAAGATATGGAAAATAGAAAACAAAAAACATTCTGTGTGCTTCTCACAGCATCTCCGTATCTTCCTGCCCTTGCAAGGCTGGGAATAAGATAAGAGATACATTCTGGGTAATGGACTCCCACATGTGCACTGATATACGTATTATACATATTAATGAGGTTAGAATTAGGCTTACTTTATGACAAAAGAGATAATCAATAAATAGTGCATCCTAATAAATCTTAGCGGTAACATCCACTGATTACAATATTTATAGCTGAAAAGATTACACTTTATTCAAATGGCAGTAAAACATATTTTTTCACTAATTTCCATTTAAATTATTTCGTATTAAAAACAAAAAAGTAACTATTTTAGTGTGCGCATTAATCTAAACTAACTCTCTACCTAGTTTTTGCTAAAATCACAGATCACAAGCGTATTTTAGAACAGCTACAGACCATATCCACGGACACCTACGGATGAAGCAGGACTTGCCTTCCACTGCAGACTTAAGTCATTCTTTGTAGCACAAATTAATTAATTCACTGCTGATAGATAAGGCACTTCCAAATCTTGGATCTCCAAGATTATTTCAATTATGCCAATAAATATCTTCATCATTTCGCTTTTCTGTAATCCTTGTCAAAATTGAATGTATGCAAAATAGGTGCTTTTAAAAGGGCCCCCAAGAGTCCGTTCCCTAAGTGGTAACCAAAAGTGCTGATTTATAATTTATATTATTTCTGTTCAAACCCATCCGTTGGGGTATCAAGAAATATGCAGCTAAGTAGGTCTCAAAAATGGTGATAACCGATGTGAAGACATAGGAAAAAGTTTTGTACAGGAGGTAAAGACAAATGTGGCAAGTGAAATCTGGGAGGAGGAAGAACTGGAGTAGACAGGACATTACGAGGTATTATTTAAAGAGGAGCGCCAGCACCTGTGCACAGTCCAGCTTCAAAAGCAGGTCCTCCTTCTTTCACCTGCTTAACAAATATGGTGTCCATTGGTTCCAGGCGGCTTCTTGGTTTTCCTGTGGGAGAGGAAAAGCCCAAGGCATGGTTTTACCTCACAATATTTTATTAAAATACCAAAATAGAAAATGATATTTTAAGCATGAAGCAAAGGTTTTTAGTGAAGTGTGAAAACACATATCCTGAATGTGGATGCGAAAATCATCATTTAGGAGTTTTCATTAATTCAAACATTTATTTTGCTTCTTCTAGAACACAACTACCACCACAAGAGTAATGGTTTCCATTTAGTGGGTACATTCTGTATGTAAATTACTACACTAAGGACTACACGCACCCTGAGAGCTAATTTCCACAGCACATAAGTGTTGCTACCACTACTGCATAAAAAGAGGAAACTGAGGCTAGGATAGAGTAAATCTTCCCAGGTCACATAGCTCGGTTACACAGGCAGTACTCACTCTACTGCTCTTTAACACTGCATGTGCTATGCATTAAGTTATAATGATGACTAAGACTCAGTCCTTTCCCTTCAGGGACTCTGGTGGGAGAGAGACAGACAAACAAAAATGATACTGTCGTATGAAAAAACAATAATAAACAAATAAAACATACAATCATGGCAATGACAAATGCATGATCAACTCTGTAAGTCAATATGTCACAAACTGCTATCGATGGATCAATTGCCGGCATTAACACTGAAGGTGCTTGCTAAAAATCAATGTTTCAGGGTCCAATCAGAAACCTGCTTTGTCAAAAAGTTTTCCAGGTGATTCTTGTACACACTAACATTGAGACAACTTACAGTTTCAGTAAAACAGAAATCAAGGGAAGATTCCCAGATGAGAGGGCATTTAAGGTAAGTGATAAGCACCAAGACAAGGACTGTGGTGGGAGGTAAGGCGAAGAGGTAGATAGTGGTTCTCAAAGTGTGGTCCCCAGACCAGCAGCATTGATATAACCTGGGAATGTGTTACAAATGCAAATCTGGGGACTCCATTCGAGACGTACTGAATCAGAAACTCTTGAGATGATCGTGATGCACACTTATGCTTGGGAACCACTGAAGTAGAAGATACAGCCCTGACTCTTAAAGTATACATATATATGCATACACGTGTATATGCAGTAATGGAGTAATATAGTAGTATATATTAAATTGCAATGCTAGGCAAAGGACAAATGTCAAATATTAAAAGTTTACATTTCTTGCCATATAAAATAAATTTCCATCATGGTGTATCATAAAGGTGGCTCGAAAAAATTATTAATAAAGGAATATATATCAGCAGATCCCTTATTTAGCTATTTGCTTTGAAAGATGTCCTCTGAAGTAGTGAATGGCTAACTCAATCACTTATAATGCAACACGGTATAGTGGAAATTGCTTGTTTTTAGAAGCCAGTAGATATGGATCCAAATCCTTGCTTTGCCACTTGATAGTCTAGTTGCAACTAAGTAAACATTTCTACTTAAACAGATTATTACTTTTTCTTCTATAATAGAGATATTTTATATTTTTACATTCTTGAAGAGTTTCCACGAACACTAAACAGATAATGAGTGAAAGTGTTCAGCATAGCATGTAACTGGAGTAATTCCCTCGGTGATTGTACATTTCCACTCTTCATAGAGCTTAAATGAAAGCTAGTGCCATATTTTTATGTCTTTAAGAATTAAAACCTTGAAAGGTAATAAAAACACACCTGCAGAGTATCTATTATCCAATTTAAAAACTTATAAATATGCTGTATATCATATATCTTCCCAAAGAAACTTTATACAGCCTTCTATGTTCAGATGACACGAAAATATTATAAATCCTTTTGTCATTTCTGATGACTGTTTCTCCATCAGGCTTTGGAGGAAAAAAAGAACTAATGTTAGTTCAATCCTTACTATAAAGAAGAATGTCCTAGTTCTTAAGAGAGGTCTGTTAACGTACTTAGGGACTAATTGTTATGATTATATGATTAGATTTCTATAATTATATCTGCAACCTAATTTTCAAATGAGTTGAGAGAAAAAATAAACCAAGATAGCCACACCCTCAGACATACATGTGGATAGGTAGATAAGGCAAATATAGCAACATGTTAAATGTTGAACCAAGATGGACAAGGTTTTGGCTGTATCTTGAAAATTATAATTAAGAGCCGGGAGAAACTTCTTGTGTGTGCCAGGCTTTATTTTTCTTCACAGAACTTAGCATTAACTCCTTAAAATTACATTTGTATTTGCTTGCCTTTTGGTTATTTGTCCTTCCCACTAAAATGAAGAGCAGGGATTTTTGTCATGTTCTCTGATACCCACAGTACCTAGAACAATGCCTAGTGCAGAACAGGCACTCAACAGTTATTCAATGAATGAATAAATTTATTATTTAGTTTGATTCTCATAACAAGCCTTTGAGATGGGTGTTGTGATCTTAATATTGCCATTCTACCTAGGAGGAAACAGACTAAGTAACTTACAAAGAGGCCAAGTAGGGATTTGAACCCAGGTCTGAATCCAAACATGGTGTTCCCTGTTGCTTCAAAAGTAATTGAACTACTTACTCATTTGTCAAGCCTTACTGAATACAAGTAGATAGTCACCTTATAATGACTTTGAATAGAAAAAAAAGTTTCCTTTCAATATCAGGCACTGAAAATGCAATTACTTCATTACAATCAAGTTGGTGATCAGTCTAGGTCTCTTTGTAGCCGACTCAACATTTACAAGAGTTGGCATCAAACGGAAACCATCTATTTTTTCTTAGCTAGAGATGCGAGGGTTTTAATAAGTTTTATTGAATCAAGTCATTGCTTTCATGGAAAGATTTATATAGTAAAAGAGAAGAAACACTTTTCTCATTAATGTCTTCTGGTCCACTATGTCCCAAAGGTGATTATAACATACTTATTTATATTTAAAAATAGAAAATGTAAATGACATTAATAAAGTCTATAAAAAAATTAAAAGTTAGGTGGGTAGCAATGAGGCAAATTCTGAAAATTCTGATAGAAAATTTCACTTATACAGAATGTGGTCCAAAACAATTTTGTTTTAATTTTTATAAAACAAATATTAATTCTGCAGTGATTGTCATTATAAAATCAGAGACACTCTGCCACTGACAAATCTTTTAATACACTGTGCCTGAAAACATATGAAAGTGGAGAAATAGGGGCCAATATTACAGCAAAAACAATTACATCTGCTGAGAATTACACTTTTGATTCTTGTTGTCACTTTCCTTTCTGAATTTTCTCTAAAATCTGACTTGTATTACTACCTAGATATTATCCACTTCCTTCTGGACAACAGAAAATTGATATCCCTTAATTACAGACAGGTTTCACTAAAAAATATACTTCTTTTCAAATTCCATGTTCCTTGACTCTATGTCTTCAATTAAACACTTGGCTGATTAATTTTAAGTGTCTTCTTTTTATTAGTCAGACAGAGAAAGGCAAATACCATATGGTTTCACTTCTATATGGAATCTGAAAAACAAAACAAAAAACCAAAGCAGACTCAAATTCAGAGAACAAACTGGTGGTTGCCAGAAGGGAGGGAGGCTGGGGCACAGGTGAAACAGGTGAAGAGGATTAAGAGGCAGAAACGTGCAGTCATAAAACACACGGTAAGTCCTGGGGATGAGAAGTACAGTCAACAATATGGCGATAAAGCTGCGAGACGACAGGCGACAACCACACAGTGCGGCAGGCATTTCACAATGTGCACAAATGCCGAATCACTGCGTGGACACCTGAAACCAAGAGGACATGCTGTCAGCTATACTTCAATTAAAACTTTTAAAGAAAAGGAATTTTAGAAAGCATCTTCTCTTTAATATATTCTACTGGAACTGGAAATCAAACATATCAAATTTAAAATGTGTGTTTATTCAGTCTTTTGTGCCCCTGGTTTTGTTTTGTTTTGTTTTGTTGAGGTAGGCTCCATGCCCAACGTGCAGCTTGAACTCACAACCCTGTGATCAAGAGTCACGTGTTCTACTGACTGAGCCAGACACCGTGTCTTTAGTTTTTTAAGTCAGTTTCCGGATATGCAAAACTAAAAGTCTGATCCTGAGTTGTGGTAATTATGAGGAAAAATGATTTCTTACTTCTCTGTATTATCATCTGTCAGGGCCAGAGAGCTTCCCTGGCAATTCTTAGTGAAAAGCCTCTTTTAATTCTACATCTGTGTTTTATACTTTCTCTTTTTTTTTTTTGAGAACACATAGGACATGCTTCAAAGAACTGTTAAATATCTCAAAAAAACTTTTTTATATTTATTTATTTTTGAGAGACAGAGAGACAGAGTGCAAGCAGTGGAGGGGCAGAGGGAGAGGGAGACAGAATCCGAAGCAGCTCCGGGCTCCGAGCTGTCAGCACAGAGCCTGACGTGGGCTCTAATCCATGAGCTGCGAGATCATGACCTGAGCCGAAATCAGACGCTCAACCGACTGAGCCCCCCAGGTGCCCCATGTTAAATACCTTATTCAAGTGTCATTTCCTTGACCTTACCAAAAGAAAAAGAAAATGTGTCTTTTTAGCACACACACACGTAATTAAATCTTTCTGTATTTGAGAAAAGAAAGTAAAAAGACAAGAATCTGAATAAGCTAAATGGCTAAATGTCAATGGCTATGCTATTTAATACACAGCTAGTAAAGACTTACACAAGAAGATGTAAACACATATATGGATTTACTTGAATATTAGACTTTGAAATCAGAAAAAAACATATTTTTATATTATAGTAAATAAAATCAGTTGGGAGAAAAATAATGAGTAAAAATTAACAAATAAATAATGTGTAGGTGGTGGTAGCCATCCAAATACTGGATGAATATCCAGGAAGATGTGATTTTTATTCGCCATAGCCCGTATAATGCAGAAGTTAACAGTCTGGGCCTTTTAGACAGATTATATGGTTTAAAATCCTAGCTCTGCCATTTATTTTCCAGGAGGGGGGGTATCAAATTTCAGAAGTTAGTTGTCTCTCAGAAGTTCAATTTAATTGGGCATCCTGTATTTTATCTGGCAACTTTAACTCCCTGTGATTTGAGACAAATGATTTATTTGTGATCCAGTTAACTCATCTGAACAATGAGGATGACGGTAATATACTCCCACCTGGCAAGGCTGTTGTGAGGATTAAAAGAGATAATCCATTAAAATGCTTATATAATGTCTAATACAAGTAGGTACTTAATAAATGTTACTCCTCTGCTAGTCTGATAATAAACCTCTAGAAGGTTTACATACAGATCAGGGATAAATGAGGCCAGGGTGCCTGTCACTGTGAAAGTGCCTAATTAAATCCTGATTGAAAGAGTATGTCTACAAATATCACTGTCAGATTATGGGGATGCGGAGGGATGTAAACCAAGGACTACAGAACGCTAAAGAAGGCAGGAAAAAAAATACAAGAGATTGTACTAAGAAGTCTCCAGTAACTCTGACATGAACTACACACCTGCTTTCAAACAAACTGGTGTTGAAAACCAGTGTGCTACATCTCCAAGCCAGTGGACTTTGTCAGTTAAGAAAGATTAGTTAGGGGCGCCTGGGTGGCTCAGTCAGTTAGTGTCTAACTCTGGATTGGGCTCAGGTCATGATCTCATGGTTTGTGGGATTGAGCCCCACATCGGGCTCTGCACTGTCAGTGCAGAGCCCGCTTGGGATTCTCTCTCTTTCTCTCTCTCTGTTCCTTCCCCACTTGTGTACTCCCTCTCTCTTTCTCTCTCAGAAATAAATAAATAAATAAATAAATAAGTAAACAAACATTAAAAAAAGAAAGATTATTTAAATCTGTAATAACTTTCTTCTTTAGAGAATGCTAAAGCCAAAATCACTTTTGCAACATTTAAATTATTTCAAAATCTAAACTTAGAATAAAAGCAAACAGATGAAAGCAAACAGATTATTTTAAGAAGCGACAGTTTTGAAGTATGCCACTTAAAAAAGGACCCTGTAATGAATATCCACAGAGAAATAGATAGGTAGAACTCAGGGAATCCTACAGTTCTGGGAACAAGAGAAAAATATTTCTTAATAGAGGGAAAAAAATATACACTTTATACAAAGAAACACCATCCATGTTTTACACAAAAACAAAGCAATAGAAAATAATGGCTACCACTGAGATTAAGCTTTAAACATTTTTCCTTCTGAGTTCTCAAAGTTGCTACTGAACATTTTTTTTTAAATGGAACCAATCTTCTCATTTCTAATGAGAGTTAATTTTTTTAAATTTATTTTTGAGAGACAGAGAGAGACAGCGCGAGCAGGGGAGGGTCAGAGAGAGAGGGAGATACAGAACCTGAAGCAGCTCCAGGCTCTGCACTGACAGCACAGAGCCCCATGCGGGGCTGAAACCCACGAACCATGAGATCACGACCTAAGCCGAAGCCGGACGCTTAACCAACTGAGCCACCCAGGCGCCCCGAGAGTTATTTTTTAAAGGTATTCTTTTAATTGATTTCTTCACTGTAAAAAAAAGAATACACAAGAAAAAGCCATTGAAATCAAACTATATTTCATACTAAAGTTATACAAGCCTTGGAAAAAGTATACTCCTTCAAAGGTGGACGATACATCACATAATGGAACATTAAAGCTCCAGGCATTAATTATTTAAAGAAAATCAATTAAATAGCTTATTGAAATTGATATTTAGTTTTCAGACCAAAAATAAGTGAAACCACAATGTAGATTGAAATAGATACCAAAGTTAAATCTAAATAATGAAAAATGAGCTCAGCTTCTTTTGGAGGGGTAATAGATTGTGACTGGGGAAAAAAATAGGTACGGAGAAGAATTTATTTATTGAGCAAAAGTTAGGAACTATGAATCTATTTTAAGGCAGACATTACAGGAGGAGAAATAAACACCAAATTCGGGCTAGTGATTACCACTGAGCAAAGAGACTAGGGAAGGAGTAATATGAAACACCTTAACCATACTTATTACCATGCACGTCTTGGCGGGGCGGTTGGGGAAGGACGCGAGATAGTAACACGACAAATACAGGTGGCAAGCATTTGGAAGCCACATTTCCCCCCTATATTTTCCATTTGCCTGAAATATTTCATAACCATTTTTTAATTGCTGAAAATGGGCTTTTAATCTTTATTTTGGGGGTTTGGTTTGCTGATGGCATACAAGATTACCCTAAGAGCCTAACAGAGACACATTGTCTAACAGGCAAAAATCCGTATACACCATTGTGAAGCAGCATCCAATTTAAGAAGACTGATATGGCAGGTTATTGGGTACTCCATTTCCTTTGGGTATGGCAGAAGCACTAATTAAAAAATAAATATGTACCATTTTATTAAATCTAGGTATTCCCAAATTTCAACTAAAGATGCTCTCATTTCCAGAGTGATGGCTAGTACTTTAAAACTATGTCTCCCAAGACTCCAATCTGCAGCTCCAACAATTATGAGTTTCAAACCCAAAATTCCAATAGCCTCTGGATACTAGAATATTGCCTGTTGGGGCTCAGTCAAATTATATCTATTATAAGCAAATATATATTCTCTACTCAACCTGATCTTCAAGTAATATCGGGTGAAACAAAATGAAATAAGAAAATCTGTTAAATATTAAAAAGCAGACCATCTTCTAACTTAATCATGATAAACTTTCTTTCAACCCACACTCAACTGATTATTTTTGTTTACTTTTTATTGTGGAAAATGTCCAGCATACACGAACGTAGACAAAACAGTAGAATAAATCTCCATGAACATGACTTCAATAATTGCAAAAACCCTGCCAATCTTGTTTCATTCCTGCTTCCTTTTTTTCCCCTAAAGAATTTTAAAGCAAATCCCAGATATCATGACAATTCATCCATAAATACTTTAAACACTTCAGTATACATCACTAACAAATAGGAACTTTACTTTTTCTTACGGAAATATAACAGAACCCTCCCGTAGTCCTCCAAAGTCTGTAATGCTCTCCACAGTGCGGATAATATATAACGGATAACAAACACAACCTTGCCTTCTACTTTCATCGTCCTAAATGCCGACTTAACATTAATGAAAAGCAGTATGTCATGACATAGAAATGATAGCACCAAAAGCTATGAAATAAACTTAGAAAGGTTTCACATGTAAAATCACCATGGCACTCTACGTTAAGTTCCCAATCCAGCTAACAGTTCCCAATGAATGCTCTGCCTACGTATTCCAATTCAGTGAGGTCACACATGTGAGAGAACATACGCTACATGGAAAACTCCAGCACATAGAACAGTGCCTGGCACATGACAGATGATCAATAAATATTCACTGCTGGCTTATTCAAATTACAGCCGTAGAAGATGTCAATAGTAAAACTGCCCAAAACCAAGTCAGAGATTTGTTTCAGGAACAAAGCTATCATACAGCAAATGACCTGCAGAATCTCCCTCAAATAGAAGGAAAATGCTGCCACTTAGTAGCAGTTTGAGTAAAATACCACTAGGTGTCAGACATGAATCAAAATTTTCTGGCATGATCATCTACTTAGACAAGAAAGACTCTGGAAGAGTGTTATTCATTCGACAAATATTTACTGAGCTCATAAATGTGCCAGGTGCTGATTATCCTGCAATGAACAAAACAGTCCTGGGATCTGCCTTCTGGAATATCTGAAGTTTATGAAGCATCATTTCTCCCCTCTCTCTGAAGTTTCAGGAATTTCACAAAGTATGTCTCGCGTGTAGATTCACAGCCCTGCCATTCCTGTTGTGCTGGATTTTAACTTCTCTGCAAACTCAGAAAAATGTACAGTGTTCTAACCACAAGCAACTGTCTTTCCATCTGTGTATCTTTCCGTTTTACCATCACTGGAAACTTGCTCCTCACATTTTTCTCAAGACCTTCCATTTTAAAGGAAGATGATCAGGTGCCCTCCAGAAATCACTGTCTTTCTTGCTAATACTCATGGATCAATATTTCAACAAAATCCACCAGCAACCTCAACTTCCTTTTCCCCTTGACCTTTCAAAGCATTCAACTTGCCAATCTCCAACTATGGAGAATTCCGTCCAGATGCCCACTCTGCTCCTATTCTTGGCCTGCTTTTTCAGCATAACCTATGACCCACTGATTTATAGTTTCCAAGTTCAACTAAGTTCCTGACACTGCTCACTAAAGTCTCTTATGTTTTAATTCCCATTCCTTCAAGGTTGCGGTTTTAAACCTCCAAAAACCGTCTTCAATGGGCCATTCCATCTTGGTTTCCTGACACTATTTGGATAACTTTGTCTCTTACGGCACTAGACCCCAATGGCTGTATCCTCATTTTTTATTCTTTGCCTTCATCCTTACTTCCTTTTGTTCTACCTCAAGTAAGGACTTAGTGACCGGCCTTCTTTAGGACCTTGTTTCCCTCATGGTCTCCTCTCATGTGTAAACCTTCAATCTCTGTTCTTCTCTCCACTAGACAGAAATACGTGTTCTCAGAGACCTACAAAAGGTTCCCAAACGTAAAACAACAACAAATCTTTTCCCTGTCATTCCACATAGCTATCATCTATTACTCGCTTTCCCTTCCTTCTCATACTTCTTGAAGAAGAGTCAATACTCTTATTCTCATTTCTTTACTTCCAATTCAGGGTTTCTCAGACACTGACAAGTATGCCCTTGGGGGCAAAATCTCACACCCACCTGACTCCCCTGCTCACTGAGGTTCACTGCTCTAATTTATGTCCCAACCCAGTGATACTTGGTTTCCACATCCCGTCTGCTCACTGTACTGAAACTAACTATTGTCATAACTTACCAACTTGCTACTTGTCAGATTGGGTCCAACAGTATCTTTTTCATTACCATCCTAATGAATTCTCTATGACAAATGGCAAATTATCCACTCCCCCCTTAAAATGATCACCTCTTAGCAGGTCATCGACTACTGGTTGTCCTCATACCTTCTAAAACTTATTCTCAGAGTTCCTTTTTGGATTCTTCTTTCTCTGACCTGGATGTTGCATTCTCTAGGGTCCTATCTCTTATTCTGTTTTCATGCTCTCTGAGCATGGTTTCATTTATCCCTAGGACTTAATTATAGTATATATAATAATGACTTCCAAATCTGTTTTCAATCCCCACCTCTATGGGCCCCACACCCAAATTTTCAACTAGGTACTGAACGTTCTACAGGCAACAGAAATGCAACTTTTCCCAAACTAAACCCATCTCCCCAGAGGAAGCAAGTGGATATGTTTCCCCTCTAGAATCCCACAGTGAATGCCTCTCCCCATATCTACTCATTCATGCCAGAAAAGCTAAGCATAATCCTCCACAAATCATCCTTAGTTGGTGACATAAAATCCATCCCCAAGTCCTACCACCAAATCTGGGCAAATATAACTTGCAGATAGCTCTGATATCTGTTCCAGAACACTGTTTTTCCCTCCTGCTGTCAAGTCTGTTTCATCTGTCCCACCACAAAGGACATCCCGCCAGAGGCCCCGTTCCCTGGTGCACAGATGATTCTCCTGTGCCGTGGTCCTGTCGCAACTGCACACACCTCTGTGGTTGCACTTATAGAATTATTTGATACTTTCAACGTCCACCAGAGCAGGAGCTTCTGGAGGCCAGGACTCATATCTTACATACACATTTGTTGAATGTAGACATGCCAGGAACTGTTCTGGGTTTTAAGCCAAAATAATAAAACAGAGTCCCTGTTCTACATTCCAACTGAGGCAGAAAATGTTCCCCAAGAAATAGGTAGTATGAGAGACGGTGGTGGTGCAGGGGAGGATAATAAGCAGAGTGGGAAGGAAAGGTAGGGCTACAGTACTATTTCCATGAAATGGTCAGGCAAGTCCTCTGTAGCAGGTGACATCTGAACAACTAACTGAAGAAAGCCAGGTTAGAGGCCATACTCCTCCCTTCCCAGCAATTAGATTAGTGACTTGCTCATGGCAGTGACTCAACAGATGTTTGCTAAGTGAATGAATAAGCAACAGGAAACATATTTCTATATATAATGTATTTAGTATTCGTATGCAAATACTTCTATTCTGAAAAGTTACCGGTTAAACTTTGAAAGTAGGGACCATAACTATTACCATTAACTTATTAGCTGTATCTATGAATCACATACTCTGAATGTCGACTAGCTGGAGAGCAATCAGGAAAAAAACAAAAAACAAAAAACAAAAAACAAAAAAAAACAGGACTATCCAGCCAGATGGTGTCTGTGATCAAGGTCTTAAGTCATGCAGCAGCTGGGAAAAGACAGCTCAAAATCACCTAATTATAGAGTCACCTCTGCAACAACATTTTCTAAGCAGAAGTTATTCTAGGGGACAGCCTAGAACATTAATTCTCCAATCACGTACCTTCCTGGACTTTTTTGCCTTTATAGCCCTATCCCCAGTTAGATTTCTGAGACCCTGGATTTCATATTTCTTAAAGGTTTTAGAACGCTTCCAGAAACTTTTAAAATTGCATTTATTTTACTGACCGCCAAAGTAACTTCATGTCTTTCAAAGTCTTAAAACCTACTCCAAAAAATTGGATTTCTGACAGTGCCTACTTTAATCCAATCAAATTCCTTTCACTTTAGATTACTGTGAAAGTGGTTTCCTGGAACTTTGAAAGTGAAGTTAGATATTTCTTTTAACTCACATCTAACTTGACCACCTTAGCAGTGTATTTTACAAAGAGGTTGCCCAGATTCCTACTGAACTCCAAGATTACCATGTTTTTGTTACTACTGTCCCAGCTTATACGCTTAGCAGCTATGAGAAAGAAGATCTTTAAATTTAAAAAAAAAAAATGTCTGACACTTTGTGTTAAAAGAGAGAAAGGTGAAAGACAGGAAGGAAGGCAGGAGACAATAATTTTCTTCCTCGACAGCGGAGGTACAGACGTGAACATGCTGAGTTTTGCAGCTTTGGGAAGAGTCGTTTTGGAATGCTGCCAGGTCAAGGTGGTGGCACATCCCTTTATTCAAAGTGTTTACTCAACAAACACATGTGAGCTCCTACCAGGTACTCAGTAGGCACTGAAAATCCAACAATAAAAGTTTCCTTCTTTAAATAATCTTTGTCTTCAAAGTAATGCATAAAAACACTGTCTTCATAAATACAATGAAAAGTCTGGGTGTGTAGGAAAATTTCACTCTGCATACGCCGCTGGCTAATTTTTGATAAGAGATCCCACCGCCCCTCTTATTTCTGTATTTTCCCATATCAGATCCGTGCTGCGGCCACCACCTCCCAGAATCAGGTATAGGAGGAGGCAGAAAGTCTGTTTGTTTACCATGGAGCAGGAATAATCACTCAGATTAGCTGTCTCCAAAATATGAGTAGGGATTTTCCAAAAGAGAATTAGGGAAACTAACTGTGAAGCATCAAACAATCTGTTTATTCCATCTTGAACAAAATGGGCTTCGAAAACATTTGAAAATAGCTATCAATTTCTCAACCTCAGCATCTCTTTTGCAAGCCAAAGTTTCAAGTTCTTTCAATCTTTTAAAAAAATACACATCATAACCTTCAAATTTATATATATCCTTGCCATCATGGTCCTTGATTCTGGGGCTCCCCAGTGTTTTGACCGTGTTTTGTTCAACCAGAAGAAGATCTGGGAGCCCTCGTTTCCCACCTTTTCCCACCTATCAAATGGAGAGGAATAAAATGAATATATTGAAGTTAACTTGTTAATAGCAAAATGTAGCATCACTTATCTGTATGGATGTGTGTGTGTGTGTGTGTGTGTATCTATAAGCTTATACATTTTTATATTAAGAAATATTGCCCATAACAGCAAACTACAAATAACTTGATAATTTGATTTTGTCTATGTTGATAGGATAAAGATATTTTAATATGACAAATATATGGACAGCAAATCTTCCAATGAAGTATCAATGTACTAGCAAATTGAGCTACTACAAGGGAGTGCATAATTTATATTTGAACCATAGTGCATATACATGTAAGCCTAGCTGCTAGATAATTATATCTCCAAATACTATTACTACCAACAATATATGTCCAGGCTACTGAACATGAGCCCCTTCCATTTTAAGCGTTTCCTCACCCAGCAGGCAGAAGAAAAGCCCAAGTCCTAGACAGTTATGAATGTATTAGGAGATTGGCCCATATTTAAGAATAATGGTAACTGGAAATTTTGCTTCAACCAACCTGAAAGCTACCTGGGTGCTAAGCAAAGGAAAGGGGAAAAGAGAAGGAAACATTCAATCTCCAAGAAGTGCTTATAGACCAAACTTCACATAAATTCGTAGGCTAAAAATATAATAGCCTGGCTGTGTATAAAAGCAAATACCAATCTACCTGAAAACAACTTTTTACTCCTAGATCTCAAAAAAGCTCTAGTAATAACTTTTGAAGGTCAACAAACGCAAAGTAGTCCAATACACAAAGCAAAAAACCCAAGCTACTCAGAGCTAGAACCAGCAAAAAAAAAAAAAAAAAAAAAGAGAGAGAGAGAGAGAGAGAGAGAGAAAAGAGAAACAGGGGGGCTTGGGTGGCTCAGTTAAGCATCCAACTTCCGCTCAGGTCATGACCTCACTGCTCGTGGGTTCAAGCCCCAGGCGCTGTGCTGACAGCTCAGAGCCTGGAGCCCACTTCAGGTTCTGTGTCTCCCTCTCTTTCTGCCCCTCCCCGCACTCCTGCTCTGTCTCTTTCCTCTCTCAAAAATATAAATAAACATTAAAAATAATTTAAAAAAAAGAAAAAAGAAACAGATTCACAAAGACTCCTGATAGTGGAATTTCCAGAACCACATTATAAGACAACTTTGTTTACCATGTTTGAAGAAACTATATTTAAAAGAAAAGGCCAAAAAATGATAAAGAGAAAACTATAAGAAGCAATTATGTGCAGTTTGGTACATTACCCTAAAGAACTTCTAATAATCAAAATTTAAAACTCAAAATTATTAGATATATACTAGAAGAAATTATCTAAAATGCAGCTGAGGAAGACCAAAAACAAAGAGGAAAAAATAGAGAATTTAGGAGCCATGGGGGACAGAATAAAAAAATCTAACATATGTTTAATTGAAGAATTAAGACAGCATTGAAGAAAGCATATTGAAATACAGATAACATGTGAGGAAACACTGGCTGAAAATTTTCTAAAAGTAATGACAGACACCCAATGACAGATACAAGAAGCTCGATGAATTGGAAACAAGGAAAATAAAAATAAATTTTCATCGAGATATATGATTGCAAAATGGCCAAACACCAAAGATATGCAGAAAATCGTAACAGTAGATATTAAAAAAAGTTTGCCTTCAAAAAACACCAATAAGCCAAAATATGAATTCTTACTAGCAAGAATATAAGCCAAAAGAGAGTAGGATATGATCTTCAATATGTTGGAAGAAAATAACAACATAAATTTCTATAGCAACAATCTCTTTCCAAAACGAGAGCAAAGTAAAGACCTTTCAGGCAAAAAAACAAACCAACCAACCAAAATCCCAAGAGAACTGCAACAGAACATAAAAGTATCCTGCAGGTAGGAGGGAAATAAATAAGTAGAGATAACATGTCCTAAGGCCCTTACATTGTTTCAGAAGAGACTAAAATATTAATTAGCACTAGACTGTGACGAACTTGCATATTATAATTTCTAGGATAACCACTAAAAGAATCACAATATATTATTTAATCTTAAAGAGAGAAAAGAAATATAAGAAATTCAAAATAAAATAGAAACTTGAAAATAAATTAGGCGAGGGGTGCCTGGGAGGCTCAGTTCATTAAGCGTCCGACTGCGGCTCAGGTCATGATCTCGTGGTCCGTGGGTTCGAGCCCCACCTCAGGTTCTGTGCTGACAGCTCGGAGCCTGGAGCTGCTTCGGATTCTGTGTCTCCTCTCTCTCTGCCCCTCCCTCTGGTGCTCTGTCTCTCTTGCTCGCAAAAATAAAACATTAAAAAAATTCTTTTAATGAAGTACGTGACTAAACAGTAAATGTAAGTTATAGTAAATGTAAACAGACAAAAATTTCCAAATCAGACAATGGTGAACTGCCTTATTTCAGAATCAACTCTTCTTCCACCTGTGAGCCACAACCAGAAAAGGTTGTTACAAAAGGAACAGGTAACTTTTGTATGAAGGCAGAGACAGCCTCCAAGGCAAGAGCGTTCAGAGGGACAAGATCCCAGAGAGAAGGAAGTCCAGCAAGGTGGGCTCAATGTTTTACACCGCTTTTCACCTTGAGGCACTTTCTGCCTCCAAAGCCACAGCTGGGTCTCAAAGGGCCACGGGAACAAGAATGGGCATTCGAGGCCAGCCAAGGAAGAGGGCCTAGAAAACACCACATGCTTTCAGTTGGGGCCTCCAAAGGAATATATGGGGTGACAGGGGTGAAAAAGAGAAAGCCCAACCATGTGAAGTGTGCAGGTGTGCTGTGCAGACTTCCTTCGAGAGAAGCTGCTGTGGGAACAAGCTGGGTGACAGCCCCAGCTGCTACCCTTTAATATCCACTGCCACATCTGCCCAGAGGCCACGTTTCCCCATGCCTGCCCACGGATTCTCAAGGGCAGTGTTTGTTTGGGAGCTCCCCAGGTGCCTCTCAGAGACCTCCTTACGTTGTGCTGCGGTCGAGCACCTTTCCTGCCAGGGCCTCCCTTCCCTCTCTTCCTTCCCAGGTGTCAGGCCTGCAGTGTGCTCGGAAGTCTTCCCCTGCCGCTCCTGCCCCTTCTTCTCTATCCGGCACAGACATCTCTCCTGCTAAATCTCTGGCACGTCTAATGCTGTCTTGCCATCTGTTCCTGTTTGGGCATCTGTTTCTCAGAGAACCGGAACTGTTAAACCAAATGTCAAAAAGACTAAGGCCCACCTTTAGGTAAAGACGATCTCTGAACAGAGATGCAAAAACCCTAAATACAACAGAAAACCAAAACTGGCAGTATGTAAAAAGTATCATTTATGATGAACAAGGTTGGTTTAGTCCAGTAATGCAATGCTTAACGGTGGGAAAAATAAATCAATATAATTCACCAGATTAAGAGATTAAAGGAAAAAAAATAAAAGGTTTATCCCAAAAGATGCAGAAAAATTCAACCCTCCTTCATGGGAGAGATACGTCACATTCGTAGATTAGAAAATTCAATTGTTTCAAATGTTTTCAAATAATCAAATACTGTAATTAATACAAAACTAATTAAAATTCCAATAGGGTTTCTTTTGTGGGTGTAGAAACTGAAAACTGATTTTAAAACTTTTATAATATTGCAAATGGACAAAAACAGCCAATCCAATTGTGAACAACAAAATTAAAAGACCTACTCTACCTTTTAGCAACATTTATTGTATAATAACAACAGTAAGTAAGACTGCAGTCTTGCTGCAAAGAAAGTGACCGATGGACTAGAACAAAGGTTGGCAAATTTTGTGTGTAAAGAGTCAATATTTTAGGCTTTGCAGAACACATACAGCCTCTGCCACATATTCTTCTTTTTTTAAACAACCTTTTAAAAATATAGAACTGTTGCTAGTTTGGAAGCTATACAAATGTGAAGCACAGGCCAACCTCTGGAAAGAAGAAAGTCCAGAAACAGACCTACAACTTATACAGATACTTTATGATCAAGGTGGCATTACAGAGCAGTAAAGAAAGTAGAGACTTTTCTCTAAAGAGTGCAGGGTTAAATGTTTATCCATATGGGGGAAAAATCTTGACTTCATACTACATGTAAAAACAATACTACAGGTGAACTGGAGGTGGATAACACAGGAGAATATGTTTGTGACCATGCAGTAGAAAAAAATTCTTAAATAGGACTCAACGTATTAGCCCTAAAAGGAAAGACTGACAATTTGGACTACATTACAAATAGAAACTTCCCTTTCTCAAAATTACTAACAAGAAATTGAAAGGCAAGTAATTGCTGGATATTTGCTATAGACACAATTAATAAAATCCACATCAAGAATATTAAAAAAAATTTTTAATGTTTTTTAAATTTATTTTTGAAAGAGAAACAGAGACAGTGTGAGCAGGGCAGGGGCAGAGAGAGAAGGACACACAGAATCTGAAGCAGCTCCAGGTTCTGAGCTGTCAGCACAGAGCCTGACGCAGGGCTCGAACCCACCAACCATGAGATCATGACCTGAGCCGAAGTCAGACGCTTAACTGACTGAGCCACAGAGGGGACCCCCCCCCATCAAGAATATTTAAAGAACTCCTACAAATTATTTTTTTTAAGTACTGATACCCAATAACCAAACGAAAGGTAATCAACCCCATTAGTTTTCAGGAAAATAAAAATTAACCCACATTCCATACTACTATGTATCTAGTAGAATGACTAAAATTAAAAAGACTGACAAATACTAACTGTTAGTGAGGATATGACACAACTGGGACTCTGACACTTTGTGGTTCAGTATATGTTGGTATAACCATTTTGAAAAACGATTTAGCAGTATCTACTAAATGTGACTGTATACATACCTATTAGTGTTACTCCTAGATAGACAGATCCACTAGAAATAAGTACATGTGTGCCCGAATGTACATGCATAAGAATGCTCAGCTGCATTGGCTGAAATAGCTAAACGCTGGGGAAAAAATCTAAATTATTATATGTGTTCTCTTTGTTTTGAATCAACTTTAATGAAGTATAACTTACCTATAATAAAATGAACCCATTTAAAGTGTGAGCTTCCGAAGTTTTGACAAATGTATAAACCCATGTAACCACCATCACAAACAAGATAAAGAACATTTCCACCATGCCAGAAACTTCCCTGTGCCCCTTCGCAATCAATTCAGGCAACCGCAAATTGGATTGGATTTATCTTTCCTCTCATACAAATGAATCAGACAGTCTGTACTCTTTTGTGCTTGGTTTCTTTCATTCATCAAAATGTTTTGGACAGGCAAAGCATGAGCAACAAAAGAAAAAGTACATAAATTAGATTTCATCAAAATTAGGAACTTTGGTGCATCAAAGGACATTATCAAGAAAGTGAAAAAACAATCTACGGAATGAGAAAAAATACAGGCAAATCATATACCTGATAACAATCTACTATCTAGAATATATAAAGAACACTTACAACTCAGAAACAAAAAGACAAATAACACCCCCCCCCGCCCCCCACAAAAAAGAGCAATGGACTAATGGACTTGAATAGACATCTCTCCAGAGCAGATATACAAATGGCTAACAAGGACAATGAAAAGATGCTCAACATCATTAGTTATTAAGCAAATAAATGCAAAGCCAAACCACAATGAGATATCACTTCACACTCACTAGATTGGCTATAATTCAAAAATAGAAAATAACAGGCATCGACGAGGATGTGGAGAAATTGCAACCTTCATACGTTGCGGGTGCAATTGTAAAAATGGTGCAGTTACTGTGGAAAACAGTTTGCCAGCTCCCCAAACGTTAAACACAGAATTACCATATAACGATGGAGCGATCCCCCTCCTAGATATATACCCTAGAGACCTGAAAACAGGGACTCAAATAAATACTTGCATATACAAGTTCATAGCAACACTAATTATAATAGCCAAAAGGCAGAAACAGTCCAAATGTCCATCGATGGATAAATGGACAAATTGTGGTACATATGTGCAAGGGAATATTATTCAGCCAGGAATGAAGTATTGATTCTTGTTACCCACAGACGAAACTCAAAAACCTTACACAAAATGCAAGAAGCCATATGAAGAAAGCTTATACATTATATAATTCTATTTTTATAAAATATCCAGAATAGGTGAGTCCGAAGGGACAGAAGACAGATTGGTGATCATCAGGGAGTTTGGGGAGGGGAAAAGAGTGAATGACAGCTTAATGGATATGGGCTTCCTTTTGGAGCAATGACAATGTTTTGGAACTAGACAGGTGGTAGATATGCAACATTTCGTTCATGACCTTTAATTCTACATTAAATGTCATTGAATTGTTCCCTCTAAAATGGTGAATTTTGTATTATGTGAATTTCACCTCAATATAAGAAATGTTTGTGAGATTGATCCACAAGGCTGTGTGCATTCCGTTGCATGGACATACCACAACTCGGTTATCTATTCATAGTTGATGAATACTTAGGTTGAATCCAGTGTTTATTTATTATGAATAAAGCACCTATGAATATTCCTGTACAAATATTTTTGCAGGCAAATATTTCACTTATCTTTGGTAAATACCTATGAATGCCCTTAACATTTCTTAAAAATAAGTGGAATATACCAAAAAAACCCTATCAGTCATGAGATACATAGGTATCAAAAATATAACCAAATCAAAGATGGAAATCAATTGCAAATATTAAAGCAATGATGCTTTATCCTTCTGCAGAACAGACTTAAGCCAATAGGACGTGATCAGTTATGAAGAAGAAGAAAATTAAGAAACAAGTATAAAATGCTAATACTATGTTAGTCACAATTGCATCTGAAAGTTGAATTAGGATCTTTTAATATTCTTTACCTTTCAAGGGAACAGAATGCTCTTTCTTACACATTTCCAAGGATGGAATTATGAGAGTAAAGAATTTTCTGCAAAACCATGGTAGAAACTGAGAGGAAACCCTAGAACCAGACGCCACGAGTTTGTAGTCCAATGCTGTCCCTTGTCCCTTGGTAGTTACTTAAACACTTCATGCCTCAGTTTCCTCATCTAAAACATGGAGATGATAATATCCACCCCAGAAAGTTGATGAATTAATCCACACAAAATCTTAAAACAGTGCCTGGCATATTGTAAATCAGCTGCCACCACACTATCTCCTCCTCCTCTGCATCATCATCATCATCATCATCATCTCTATTTCCTTTCTTCTTCTCCTTCTTCTTCTTCATCCCCATCATTATCAACAACATCAACATCATCATCTCTACTTTCTAAAGTATCTTTAATACAATGTCAGACATCTGTGGATGTTCTACTGAATAGTATTAAAAATTAACAAAAATATGTAACTAGTATATATTTGCCTGCCTACCAGAGAAACTCAAATTGTTTAAACTGTCAATAAAACTAAAAATGGATCCCAAGGGGTTTAGTCAATGCACATAGACATCAGCAGAGACCCATGGAACTCACTTAGTGTTGCTACATTTTAGAAAAAATGAAATATGCTTCTACGACCTACCACCATGCTACCGACCATGGACCTAACCATAGTAAGAATTTCCTCTTCCAACAAATTTTCAGGTCCATTTTTTAGTGTTATAGTACTCTGAGGGAATAGGTTTCAGCCTATGAATGGAAATTAGTGGCATAAAATATACCCAATTTTCTCAGATTTCCAGAATTTACCTCTTCATTAAATGGAAAAATGTTTGATCTCTAAGCATAATGGGTACTGTTCAGCGGGCATAAAATAATGAAATGGGCCAATTAAGTTTCACTCTCAGGAGTTAGGAAGTATTATGATGAGACAAGAAGGAAGAAAGAAGACATAGTGAGGACTGTACATTATACACAGATGTCAGCTCATGAGAAAATCAGGTATAATCAAAATGAACAATGAAAGTCATTTAGATCCTCCAGTAAATACCAAAGTTTGGGTCTTTGGAAAATCAAAGCCAAGATTTTGTTTTTGTTACTCCTTGCATTTAGTAGCTTCCCAGTCCCAATTCTGGTGTCTATGGCTCCCCGGGTATCCTATCATTCTTGACATTACATTTGGAGATGCCCTATTGGTTTTTTAGAATTAACACATCTTTCCTGGGGTGGTTTGAAGAAGTTTCTATCTCTTGCCACTAAAAGTGCCTTGGTTAGAAAAGTCCAACATTGGCTACAGAGCTGTTTAGTCAGAAACAACTGCAATCACAAAATACTGAGAGAAGTTATAAAATTCCCAGTTACTTTTTTTGTACTATTAATGTTTAAATAGACAATTTGATGCCAAAGGAGAAATCCAACAGTTACCTAGGTACCTAACAAAATGACAAACACATTCTGGAAATGTGTCCCTATAATCACACTGAGACAGAATTTTTACTCATGGAATAAGTAGAAAAGATATACCACTAATTACAAACTTTGAATTATTCTTATTTTGATTATTTATAAAGATCTTCTTCTCCAGAGATTTAAGGGACAATCGGACAACAGCAAGACAGCGATTATCAACAACTATCATCAACAAAAAATATTCTTCCATGTTAATGGCCTTTTTCTTGTAAATATCATTTGCATCATTATATAGAAAACTAATCAACAAAAAAAAAAAAAAATGATTCTAAAACACAAGGCAATACACATACATAGTCTCTAAGAAACATACCAGAATGGAAAGTTAGGTAAGGAGAATAATCAGAAAATTAAACAGCAAAGAGATTCCACTCAATTGCCAAAAGGAAAGAACACTAAAACAAAACCTTTCAACTGTTTCACAGAATTTTGGCATTATAACAGGATCTCTTAGGAGTTTGAATACAATTCTGGCAATTACTTCCTCTCCAGTGATTCTAGGCTTTGACTCGGATCATTACACTGGAGGCTTGGATTCTATTTCATTAAAACAAAATTCACACAAAAAAGATTTTGTAATCTCAATATGCTTGAAAATAAGTTTTATAAGAAAATAAAACTGTAAAATAAAGATCGTCACATTCAGTTGAATTAAAGAAAATTTATTCCCATAAAATATGTTCTTATGGTTGGTTGATCAGTTGAGTTGAAATGGTATTATGAATGCTATACTTTAGCTAACTAGGCCTCTGTGGATTGACTTGTGACCCCACCACCAACTGGGATGACCAGAGCAAACCTAGGCCCTGGGAGACAAAGGAGGCAGCAGACTACTCAGTCAGTCACTCCTTAAACTCAATGAACTTTCCGAGTTCACTGCTAGCCACGTAATCAGAATTGAGTAATAAGTGATGGCTGCTCCTATAAGATGTTCAGGGCTTCTGAACTGAGGATATCCCTGACTTTTATGTGAATTCTTTGTCCTTAGGTATTCACAAATATGGAACAACCTTCTTTGTTTTTAACTTCCTCAAGGCAGAGAAATAGGACAGAGTAATTTCAGAACATACTAAGTATACCCTGTTTTATCCATCAATTCTTGACTTTGCATAAGCCAAACTATTTTTTACAAGACAGCACTATTCTAGATGCTGTGAGTCAGAGGCCACCTGGGCATAGCACATCAACCCGCAGTACGATGGGAAGACAGAAGACCCACATCCTCTTTCCTCTTGCTGATGCTGGTTTTGTAAGCCTTCCCTTTCCTCACTAACACCTATGTCTAGCGCATGCCAAGTAACATTTGGAATTCTTCCTGAACCCCAGTGCAAGACAGATGGTGACACAAGAGTGGCCCTCCTTGCACAAAGGTGACAGATTCTGAAGGGTCCTACCTGGCCTTACACTCACAGAATACTTTTGATAATGCTGAAAGAAATTGTTTCCCTCCCCTTTAACCCTTAGCATAACCATTCTAAGACCTCAAATCAGATATGGATATAACAAAGTTTCATCAACAGGTGAGTGGATAAACAAATGGCTGGATAAGCAGTCTGTGGTGTATTCAAACAAACTAACCAGCAACAAATGAAGGAGCAGTGTTAGTTCCTATATATACAATGTAGTGGAACCTCAGAAATACTGTAACAAGCAAAAGACACAAACGAGTACATGTTGTATTATTCCATTTATAAGAAAATCCTAATCTACATTGATGGAAAGCAGATTAGTGATTATCTAGGAACAGTAGAGTGCTGACTGCATAAGGGAACTTTATGGAATGATGGAAAGGTTCTTTTTTTTAAATTATTGAAGTATATGGTAATATACAATGTTACATTCGTTTCAGGTATAAAACATAGTGATTCTATAGAAAAGTTCTTTTTGGTATTAGAGCTTGATTGGGATGGTGGTTTCACAAGTTATATATTTATCAAAATGCACCTTACATATAACTGTACACTTAAGGTAAGTGTAAATATGATATTCTTGCTAAAAAGGCGTAACTTGAAACTCATGATGAGAAAACATTAGACAAAGCCAAACTGATGGGCATTGTACAAAATAACTGCTACTCTTCAAAAGTGTTGAAGCCATGAAATACAAGGAAAGACTGAGGCACTGTCACAGACTAGTGAAGACTAAAGGGACATGACAATTGAATGCATGTGGAATCCTGCAACAGAGAAAAGATGCTGGTAGAAAAACTGGTAAAATCCAAATAAAGTCTGTAGTTTAATTAACAGTACCAGACCAATGCTAATTTCTTAGTCTTCTTCACCGTACCATGAATGTGTAAGTTGCTGAACACTAGGGGATGCTAAATGAAGGATACATGGAAACTTCTGCACTATTTTAGCAACTTTTTTTCTAAGTCTAAAATTATCTAGAAATAAAAGTTTTGAAAATGGGTGCATTTTATTGTGTATGAGTTTTAACTCATTAGAGTTCATGTAAAATTAAAACAAAAATAAGTGGACATTAAGAAATACCTCCATTCCCAGCCTAATTCTCCTTTTAAAAAGCTTATTAAAGATAATGCTTAAGTCAAGAGTAAGATTAACTATAAGAAGACCCCAAATACTCTACTTTTCAATACTTGAGTCAATACATCTAGTAGATAAAACACACAGCATTTCTTACCTAAAAAGTTACTAAATTTAAAAGATTACTAATTAAATAAAAATAACAGAATTACTTTCCTCAGAATCATGTATGTTCTGCCACACAAGTCACCACATATTCAAACCATGATGAGACAATGGAATCCATAAAACTACAGTGAAATTATTTAGTTTCTAAGGCTCTCCCATCTAAGAGCTATTAGGTATTTGGAGTACAAAAACTGTATCATCCCATTTAATGTTACTTAAAGAATAGAAACACATGTAGAAAACCAGAGAAAAATTAAAACTTTTATAGCATACCTCCTCTGTTGCCATTTTCTTCATCCTACAAAATAAAAAATATATATATATCCATATGTGAATTGTTATTTAACAAACTCTAGTAAAATCAAAGCAAGCCTCAATTCAATTCAAAGTGCCCTCCCCAAAATGTGGCGATAACAACCTCATTAACAGCGCCCTTGGCCAGAAGGATGGAGCCTTCATGAGGAAGGTACAAGGAGAAGATGAGAAGAAGACAAGAAGGCAGGAACTGACTTGCATTGTTGTTGTTGTCATTGTTTTTAAATTACTTTAATTAATGTTCTTACCTTATATGAAAATTGAATTGCAGACTCTGGGGGATAGACAATAAAATGCCTTAATGTAAAACCAAAGCCTTGAGATGTTCTTTTCAGCATAACTGTTTTGGGACCTGGCCAGGAGAATGTTTCATCTTCGGATGGTGATACAGTTTCACTTTGTTCTTTTCCATCTTTACTCTTTGATACCTAAAATAAAAAAGATAATTAAAAGTTAACTAGATAACTCAATGTACTTCCTCACTTAGACAAAAACTATATGTGTGAGCAGAGATACAACTTAAGGGAGAAAAAGGAACCATATTCTTTGTATTACAAATCATGTAAATCATCAAACACTAATTTTTTTTTCTAGCAAAGGATGCTATGGAAGGGAATCAGATGCACAAAAGAGCCCTCGGGAATTAGAAATATAATGGCTAAAATTGAAAACGTGATAGAAGGTATGGAGCTAACACAATGGCCATCTCATAAAGCGCTAAGAAACACACAAACTATGAAAGAAGAGACATGATTCTCTTACTAAGAAGACTAAAACTGTTCAGAGAGTCCAACAGAAATGAAAGATAATTTAAAACAAACAGACAAGGCCTTCAAGTCCTGAGCACAAATTCAGTATCCACATAGCTAGTCCTTCCATTACCCTGGCTAGCCAGCATTTTGTTCTATTCTCTTCCACTCGGCTTTCATCTGGTCATGGCCCAAAACCCTGCGCAATCTCAAATCAAACACTCTTCTCTTCATCCCCCCCCCCACCCCTCAGCTCTTCTAAATCTGCAACCTGGGCCTGCCGCCTCCTACCTCTTCCCTGTCCCTCACCACCTCATGTTCTAACTTCCCTTGTAAGCCAGCTTCAATTCACTCCATTGCCTTTCTCTTACTTCCTCAAAGTCCCTTGATATAACCTAACCCTGGATAAATAATTAACACTGCCTGCTGTGGGCCTGCACCTATGTGGCCAAACATAACTGGAGATTAAAAAAATTAATAAATAAATGGAAAATAAATAAATAAATAAATAAAATAAAAAATAAAATAAATAAAAACTACGCTGTTTTCATTCTAAGTTCATAACCACTAACCTCAAGGGAGCCTTTTAGTGTTGTCTGCCAATAATAATATAGTTCTCTCCAGTCCGTTCATGCTACATGACTATTTCATCCCTTCTCCTCATCCTCATTTTTAGCTGATGACCCTGCTTTCTATTACACTGAAAACCACGGGCCATGAGATGAGAGCTTACTCACTTGCGACATCTACCCACCTACAGCTGCGGCAGGTTCTCCTGCGCTCTTACCCGTTCACAGTCCTGCTCCAATGGCCCGTTCTTCTAGGGCCCCTACCCATGTACCAGATCCCTCTTACTGTTCACAAATACGGTTCCCGCAATTCTCCTCTCTTTCATGTCATCTATTTTCTTTACTACGTTCCCGTCAGTATACGGACATTTTGTAAATTCTTTAATTTTAAAATAACAACAACAAAATCCTCGAACAACATAGCCCTCTCCAGCTACCACCTTATCTGCGTATCCTTTAGAGCAAAACTCCTTGAAAGTTGACTCTAGTTGCTCTCTTGAATTCTTTTTCTCCCCTTTTCTTTTGGATCCCCTTAAATCAGGCTTTTGACTCCATAATTCCCTGATACCGGTCAAGGTTACTAATGGCTTCCACATTGCTAAACTGAGCAATCAATTCTCAGTTCTCGTCTTAAGGTGACTTACCCGTTGGCTTAAGAATCACTTCGTCCTTTTTGAAAATTTTTCTCCACTTGACTTCCCATACTGATTTTATTCCTAACTCATAGGCTATTTCTTATCTCCTTTGTTACTACGTCATCTGCTAAACTTCTGAAATCAGGAATATCTGGGGCTCAGTTGATAGACTTTTCTAGTTCTATTCTGTTTTTTGGGGATTTCATCACCAAATAAATGCCATTTATATACAGACGACTCCTAATACTTACCTGTAGCCCAGCCATCTCCCCAATCTATTAGGAATCTCAAAATTATGTATGCATTGCTGCTAAGATTTTGTGTTAAATTAAAACTCCAAGTTCATCTCAGCAGTGTGAAACGTCATCTTTCTTGGGGCGCCTGGGTGGCTCAGTTGGTTAAACATCTGACTCTTGATTTCGGCTCAGGTCCTGATCTCATGATTCAGGAGTTCAAGCCCTGTGTTGGGTTCTGCACTCACAGCACAGACCCTGCTTGGGATTCTCTCTCTCCCTCTCTCTCTGCGCCTCCCCATTTGTTCTCTCTCAAAATAAAAGAATTTGAAAAAAAAAAAAGAAATACTACCTTCATCATATGGCAAATACTTGAACATGCTTAATTTTATTTTTATTATGTTTCACTAGTGAATCTACCTGTTCCTTCAGAATGATTTGCTTCATATGAAGGTGTTAAAACCTAGAAAAATGCTCCTGAAAGCAATTTTTGCATACTACAAAGAAAATAAATCCAAGAGACTTCTAAATCCCGAATATATTCATCACATAGTCAATATCTGGGCTGTTAGTAGTTAGCTATGCATCAATTTCATTTTCTCTACTTTCTGGAAAGATAACTAGATAGTAACATTCTCCAGTCAAACTTGCCGTAGGGGCAGCTGTGACCGAATTCTAGTCAATGGAATTCTAGTCAATGGAATGTAAATGAAAGTAATATGCAATATACAAAAATTATCTGTATTTCTACATACTTACAATAAGCAATTGATAACTGAAAAAACTTTTAAAATATGAAATACTGAAGGACAAATCTGACAAAAGATTTGCAAGGCCTATTAACTGAATCTCCAAAACACTGCTGAGAGATTTAAAGAATATCCAAATAAATGGAGAGATATACCATGTTCATGGTTCAGAAGACTAAGTATTCTTAAAATGTCAACTCTCCCCAAATTGATCTAGAAATTCAATAAGATCAAAATCCCAGGGGATTTCTGTTTAGAAGTTAACATACTATTTCTAAAATTTGCTTTAAAATGAAAAGAATCCAAACAGCCAAAACAAATTTGAAAAAGAACAAAATTTGTGTACTTACAGTACAAGACTTCAAGATGTATCATAAAGCTACAATAATCAAGACCAAAATCATCTATGGAGACTTTGTGCATTTGAAGCTCATTTATCATAAATGCATTTAAGTTAATCCTCCCTTCTAGGATTTTGCTAGAAAGAGGAAGTAAGAGCAAACATCAACATGGGAGAATCAAGCTGAGTCTCAAGTAACTGCAAACGTGATCATATGATTAGGTACAGTTTGCAGGATGAAGGTCATTATTATGGGCTTAATTACCTAAAGAGTTTAGTCAAGATGTAAGTGGTGACTAGATCTGTCTTTTGTGATCCAAATGAGCGAATCACTTTATACATGCACATAAGCAATCCCCTCATGTATTCAGTAAATAAATATTGAGAACCTACTGTGTACCCAACGCTGTTCCACCCAGTGAGGATACAAGGGTAAATAAAATATACATAATTTATTTTGGTTTCCAAATTAAGCTTCCTATTTTGAGATAATTATAGATTCACATGCATTTGTAAGAAATAACATTATGCAACTGCCCTCGATAGCAACATCCCAGAAAACCATAGTACGTATCACAACCAGGACAATGACATGGACACTGTCCAGTCATTATATACAGAGAGTTTTACTTGTATCCTGTTTATGTTTAGCTCTATGCAGTCTTAGCACATGTGTAGGTTTGTATGTTCACCACCGGTCAAGATACAGAGCAGTGCTTTCACTACAGGATCTCTCCTGTGGTCCTTTCATAACCACATCCACCCTCCCCCTTCACCCCTTACCCAGCCCCTAACTCAAGGCAACCACTAATCTGTTCTATATTTCTACCACTCAACAATGTTATATAAATGGAATCACACAGTCAGTAAACTTTTGGGACTGCCTTTTATTCACTCAGCATAATTCTCTGGAGATCCTGGAGATCCAGCCAAGTTGTTGCACGTCTCAATAGCTCATCTCTTACATTGCTGAGTAGTACTCCACGGTGTGGATATACCACGGTTTGTTTGAAGGACATCTCAGTTGTTTCTAGTTTGGGGCTATTAGGAATAAATGTATTACAAACATTTGTATAAAGGTTTTGTGTGAACATAATTTCCATTTCTTTGGCATAAATGTCCAAGAGCATAATTGGTGGGTCATATGGTAACTGCATCTTTAGTTTTGTGTAACAAGCTGCCAAACTATTTTCCACAGTAAATATACAATTTTACATTCCCAGGATGTATGATGTATGAGTGATCCAATTTCTTTGCTTCCTTGACAGCATTAGGTAGTGTCATTATTTTTTATTTTAGCCATGGTCACGTGTGTGTAGTGATAGGTACTGTGATTACAATTTACATTTCCCTAATGGCTAATAATAAACATCGATTCATGTGTTGGAATCTTATTATAGAATTGTGAAGCACAAAAGATTCTTCAAGGCTTAATCAAGATTAATAAATCCTTTCACATTACACATGAGGAAACTGAGGCCCAAATTAGTTAAGTGATTTATCTGAGATTACTGCTGGCTAGTGTCAGGGCAAGAATTAAAACCATGGTTTCCTGGATCTGAAGCTAGAATATCTCCCCTATGTCATATTATGTTTCTTCTCTTTTATTCTATAGTCTGCACAGATTCTTCTCCCCGAGAGCTCTTTGATCTAATTTACTATATTTTTAAATTTCAGTTTCCTGCAGGACTACAATTTTAGCACTTTAAAAATTGTCCATGTGTTAAATTTATCTTGAGTGAATTATTATGACTTGGCCCCTCAGCTCCCAAATACATTCAAGTTTTCTTTTCTTTTCCTTTGAATACAGAGATAACTCGCTTGTATTATGACTTCATGTTTCAAGTTTCTGAACTAGTAAGCCTGCTATGTCTTATTCTACTGAGTTCTTCACAGAAATGGAGAGGATGGGATGAGGAAGAATAAGCAATTTCTTTTTTGAGCCCTGCAAACTACTGAAGATTTTTGAATGCAACATAGCTCAGCTCTTTCTATTATTCCACCTTCCCAGAACATCACACTAAGTCCTCTCCAGCCTCCTACCCTTTCCCGACAGGACATAAGGGAGGGTTATACTTCTTTCCACATAGAAAGGGAAGATGAAAAGAAATACACATATGTGCCTTCTTCACTCCTTCTTCTACTTACCCACAGAGCCATTTGATGTGATGACTTTATCAGAAAGGCAAACCATAGGCACACGCTGAAGGACACAGCAGTTACAGAACCCCCACTTAAGAAGACCCCTGCTGCCCGTCCCTCTCCGCCTGTCTCACCGCCCCACCGTGAGCACCAAGTCCTGTCCCAGCAGCATCAGAGTGCAAGAAGTAACAAAGCGACTAGAACAATGGCAGTTAAATTTCTGTGGATTAAGGACTGTCATTTGATCCCCTTAAAAGACTTCATAACAAGGTCACTCGATTGAATAAATAATAGCTCAAGGTTAAAAGAAACCAAAATAAAGGATAAAAACTAACTCCATAGAACCTAGACATAACAATTAGACAAAGCAACCCAAAGGAGTAGAAGAAGGTATAAGAGGAAAACAATCATATAACAGTAAAGGAAATTGAACCTGCACAGATGAGAATACAAATTGGCATGAAGGAACTTTTTAGGATAATGGAAATATTCTAAAAGTAGGTTGTGATCAAAGTTTCACAACTGTATAAATTTAGTACAAACCACTGAAATGTACACTGACAGGAGCAGGCAAACTTTACAGTGTGTAAATTACAGTTTAATAAAGATATTTAAAAAAAACACTCACAGAGGTAAAAAGGACAAAGTCTTAAGTGTTATCCTGAGCTGTCATGAAAGAAAACACAAGAGTTACAAAGGAATACCTGCACACACAATAAATATATAATAAATATATGACCTATCTTTCATAACTACTTGGACTTTAAGTAGAATCTGGATAGCTTCCTAGCAGTTTCCAGGAATCAGTCATGATAGAGCATAAAAAAGCATTTACATTGTGTTCAGCCTAAAAAGTTCTAATATTAATTCTATCATACACCTAAGATTATGAGCCCTACTCCTACTTTGAAAATATTTTAGTTTATCTTACCCCTGATGATGTTATCAGTTGCCTAAACTAAGATTTTTCTTCCTTATTTTAGGGCCAGACTTTTTTTTTTTTTTTTTTTTTTTTTTTTTTTTGAGAGAGAGCATGCACAGGTGTGTGCATAAGCAGGGGAGGGGCAGAGGGAGAGAGAGAGACTCTCACTCAAGGAGGTTCCACACTCAGCACTGAGCCTGACACAGGGCTCGATCTCAGGACCCTGAGATCATGACCTGAGCTGAAATCAAGAGTCAAAGCCTTAACTGACTAGGCCACCAAGGCATCTCATAGGCAAGACTTTAAACTGATCCACCTTTTTTTAAAATGTTTTTATTTATTTTTGAGAGAGAGAGACAGAGACAGAACACGAGCAGGGGAGGGGCAGAGAGAGAGGGAGACACAGAATCCGAAGCAGGCTCCAGGCTCTGAGCAGTCAGCACAGAGCCTAATGCAGGGCTCGAACTCATGACCTGAGCCAAAGTCGGATGCTCAACTGACTGAGCCACCCAGGCCCTGATACAACACCTTTTTAAGATGTTTTTCTTTTAGAGTTTTGAAGTGTTACCATAGTTAAGGCTATGGTCTGGCTGGATGCTTTTTCTCTGATTACTTAGGGAGATGGCATTGCACAGAGGGGAATGAGCATGGACTCGAGCCAGTCTCCCTGGTCCTGGGTCCTTGATTCTCCAGCTGTGGACCTTGGACAAGTTCTTTAACATATCTGTGCCTCAGCTCCTCATCTTTACTATTAGGCTGATAATAGCAGTGCATACTGCACATGCTTATGGGATTAAAGGAGTTAAAGTTTGTAAAGTGTTTAAAACAGTAAGTCATGGGGCGCCTGGGTGGCTCAATTAAGCATCCAACTCTTGATCTCCACACGGGTCATCATCTCACCAATTGGGAGATGGAGCCCCACATCTAGATACATATCTAGATATCCAGGCTTTCAGCACAGAGCCTGCTTGGGATACTCTCTCTCTCTCTCTGCCCCTCCCCCCATCCCCTGCTCGTTCGCTCCCTCTCTCTCTGTCCCTGCCGTGCTCTGTTTCTAGAAATAAATAAATAAAAGAAAAAGAATTGGAAAACAATTAAAAAAAAAACAGTAAATCACACATCCTAAGCACTAGTTAACTGTTTTTTAAAAATCCCAGAGGTCACCAATAAATAATGCCTTATTTCAAAAATGTATATGAAAACACTTTTCACATACTCAGATGAACTATAAAGCACAATGTTGTCTGAAGGGAAAAGAAAAATCTAGGTTATCCATTAAACTTTCTACTAGATTTTTAGACATCACAGCAAGTCCGATGGAGACATGGGTTCACAGTGATTGAGTAATCAGTCAAAAACAATCAGCCAGTAACTGATAGAGCTTCCTTACTCTTTCTCCTCTGTGTCATAAGTAGAAAGGAAATTACACTGATCATTTAGATATTGCTTATCTTTAAAGTACTTCCTTCATAGCTGTAATGCCACAGAGAGGTTAATCTTACAGCAAATTATTTCTCACATGTTAGGTTTCCTGGTATGTCAGTTCTCTGCAAAATTTTTCAACATATGTGGAAATATGATATTTTTAAGGATTTGTCTGTTTATATTCCAATTGTGTGGGGCACCTGGGTGGCTCAGGTCATGATCTCATTTTGTGGGTTCGAGCCCCGCGTCGGGCTCTGTGCTGACAGCTCAGAGCCTGGAGCCTGCTTCGGATTCCGTGTCTCCCTCTCTCTCTGTCCCTCCCCACTCCTGCTTTGTCTCTTTCTCTTTCTCAAAATTAAATAAATATTTTAAAAAAATTTTTTAATAAAAATTTAAAAAAATTCCAATTGTGCTAAAACATGCTTGAATAAAGTTTTTTATATGCCAAGTACGCTTGGTAACCCTTGACTTGCAGCTTGTTTCTAGAGTCTCCTAAAGATGTATCTAGGTATGTTTTTCTAAGGAATCTGGTTTTCAGTAGGTATTTTAATATTTAAGAGATGAAAGATGACAACCAAAGAAACTGAAAAATCTAGATGACTTCAGTCTAAGATATTTCAAATTCAACACTTGGACTTAATTTTTAAAATGTAACTCTTAAGTTTTACATTAATTATTTACTTGTAAATTTTTTTTTAAATTTTTTTATGTCTTTATTTTGTTTTGAGAGAGAGAGACAGAGAGTGAGCGGGGGAGGGGCAGAGAGAGAGGGAGACATAGAATCGGAAGCAGGCTCCAGGCTCTGAGCTGTCAGCACAGAGCCTGACGCGGGGCTTGAACCCACGAACCGTGAGATCATGACCTGAGCCGAAGTCGGACGCTTAACCAACTGAGCCACCCAGGTGCCCCTACTTGTAAATTCTTAAAATATCTTTTATCTAGGTTGACTGTTGACACGGCTCCTTTCTGCTGCTATTCCTGTATGGTGTGATTTATAATTATTTTGAAATCTGAAGTAAATTTAAAAATTGGGAAGAATGTTGTGAAATTTCTAGAAACTTTAATAAACAACCATGACGACTTTGAAAAGTTTTATGTTTTTTTAAGAGAGAAGGAGAGTAGGGGAGGGGCAGAGAGAGGGAGGGCGAGAGAGGGCTCCAAGCAGCCTTCAGGCCATCATCAGGGCCTGTGCAGGGTTCGATCTCACATACCGTGAGGTCAGGACCTGAGCCGAAATCAAGAGTCGGAGGTTTCATCGACTGAGCCACCCAGGACCTTGAAAAGTTTTTTCGAATTTACTTATGACACATATAACCTGGTAGTATTATCAGTCTCATAAAATGACAAGATGGTAAAAGTCAGAATGTACTTCTCTTCGCAACCATTCAGCCGCATCTCCTGGGCATATTCTCTGTGTTATCAGCGGTGGTGACAGGTTTAGACGACACCTCCTTAATTCTCTCCCTCCGTCCTCCCTGTGACTAATAATAAATGTTTTCATGATAACGGGAAAGTCTGAGTTTGTTTGCTAAAATAGAAAAATCACTTTCAACATAATACCTGGAATGAGAATTCTCCTGTGTCCTCTGGCATGTGTAAAACTTTCCTTACAATTTTAAGGAATTCCTCCTTACTACTCTGATTCCGGAAGCAGGTATGACTGAATCTAACTGGCATATTTTCTGCATTCATTTTTTTCTTCCTTAACAGCCTCTGGCATTACCTCCTAATTCTGTTATTTAAAAAATTCATTAAATTAAGGGAGGCTGGAGAATGTGACTCAACTATTTGCCAGAAAGAGGAGGAAAAGGGTCGATGAACAGCTGTCCAATCTCTCATGAGGTTCACTGAATTTCACTGGTATATAAAATTCCATTGTGAATATACAATATCTTATTTATCTTTTATCCTATAAAAGGAAACAGCGCTTTTTCCAGTTATTTTCCAATTACAGTTAAAAACAAAAAGCCTCTAAGAACATCTTCCCATTGGAAGGACATGCTGTCTACCATAGTTTCTTTGGAGTACTATACCGCTAGAATTGTCTTCTTAAACAAGAAATTAATCAGTTCCTAAATTCTCATTTCACGAGATTTTCAAATCATAAAGCAAAGATACTGAACTTCCAAAATGCTTTTCTCCTAAGGATTTCTGAAGGGAATTACTTAACTGATTTAAAGTTGATTCTTATTAACAATATTCTTTCCAGAAAGAGGACACGGAAGAAAAAATAACACACTAAAATAAATCAGGAAAAGAAAGAAAGAAAGAAAGAAAGAAAGAAAGAAAGAAAGAAAGAAAGGGAAGGAAGGGAGGAAGGAAGGAATGGGGAGGGAGGGAGGAAGGAAAAAACGTGGTCCCATGGTATTACAGAAAATGGAATCAAATGAAAATTCTCATACACTTCTACCTGGGAGCAAAATCTTTCTGTAAACCTACTTGGCAATATTTATCAAGAGACTTAAATTTTATACCTTTTAACCTAATAACTAGCAAAATAAGAGATGAGGGCAGAGATTTATATTCCAAGATGTTCATTCCAAGGTATTATAAACTTAAATTGGAAACTAAAGGTCCAACAATAGAGACAGAAAGGAATAGTTAGATACAATTATGATAAGCTACTGAGATCATGATTGTGAAAATGTTAATGACATGGTAAATAGCATGCCCAAACACAATGCTAAAGAAAAAAGTAAAATATAAAGTCAGAGTATGATCAAAATTATTTTTTAATGCTTATTTATTTTTGAGAGAGAGTGAGAGAGACAGATTGTGAGCAGGGGAGGGGCAGAGAGAGCTGGAAACACAGAATCTGAAGGAGGCTCCAGGCTCTGAGCTGTCAGCACACCGCCCAACACGGGGCTCGAACTCATGAGCTGTGAGATCATTACCTGAGCCAAAGTCAGACGCTAAACCAACTGAGCCCCTTCGGCGCCCCTATAAAAGTTATTTTACACACACACACACACACACACACACACACACACACATCTATGGAATCAAGGGCCAGATTTCTCGTTTCTAAATAACTCACAGATTTTCTACAATGAACATGCTTGTAAGCACTAATAACTGTGCCCATCTGCCTTCAATGTTGTGTAGCATATTCCTTGCTGACAGGTTGTATTCTGAAAATTCCATCTGTGCTGATCGGCCCACTCCCTTCTCAGTGCCAAAGTTCCTTACAGCAAAACTCCCCAACCAGTGTACTCCAGTACTTCGAAGCAGTTTCCCAGGCCCTTTACCCTATAGAGCGTCCTTACTGTAGGAACACATCTTACCACAGTATAATTACTTGTTTACACATCTGTCTTTTTAATCACAGAGCAGCTTCCTGAGGAGTGAGTGGGTCTATGTCATACTCCAGTGCCCAACAAAAACCTGACAGAAAGTAGGGCATAAAAAGTGAATTAATTTAAATGAATTAAATGAGTAGCGTTTACAGAAAAAAAAAAAAAGATAATATAGGGGTGCCTGGGTGATTCAGTTGGTTGAGCATCCAATTCTTGACTTCAGCTCAAGTCATGATCCCAGGGTCATGGGATGGAGCCCTGTATTGGGCTCCATACTGAGCACGGAGCCTGCTTAAGACTCTCTCTCTCTTACTCTGCCCCCTCCCCATTCATGCTCTGTCTCTCTAAAATAAAAATAAATTAATTTAAAAAGTAAATTTAAAAAAGGATAATATAAAACGGTTAATTCAAAATCTTGTTGTGGAACTACTTCTGTTTACTCTTTTCCCCATTTTTCTCAATTGAGACAGTAAATGTATATAGCTCTATTTCCAATCAAGTAGACAAAGACAGAGAAATAGCCATAAACTCAAATACAGACATCTATTTTTATGCATATTTTCTTATAAAGAAGCTTTATTACATGAGTTATTTTCAGAAGCTACTTACTTTCTGATATGAATAAAATCTTGTCTACTTTGAATCAGAGAACAGATTTTATTTTTAGGTTAAAAACAATTATATCCCTAACCTTTGGGCAGACAGGAATCTCCAGCTTAAGTTTAAATCTCAATACATTTTAGCTACCAAAGAATAACGGAGTCCCCTTCTGAGCAGACACCAGTAACTCTGAGCATACACGCAGGATAGAGAAGACATGTGTAGTCAGGCCCGTGTCATGTGGTTTCACTATTTTGTTTGAAGCACTGTCATGATCTACAATGTCAGGGACTGGTAAACGAACATACAAATAAATTTTCCAAATCTAATTTAATTAATTTAGGATTATCAAGGACACTCTATTGGCAACCAATGTTAGCAGCCGACTCAATTTCATTAGACTGAACTATAGAGACTATATAATTTCACAGAATTTGATGGAGCTAGAAGGAAACATAGAGATAATATAATCCAACTTGGTCATTCACCATTTCACAAAACAGAACACTGACTCTCAAAGGGGTTAAGTAACTTGCCAAAAGTTACACAATTACTGGTGACCCACACTATTCACTGGGGTCCAAACTGAAGTAGGGTAGGTCAGGAAGAGAGCATTACATCAGACATGAAGTATTAATTTCCTCAGCAGCTCTCAATGAGTGTAGCCTGTCATAGTGTGACACCTGTATTTCCAGGAGAACAAGGGCATCCGATCCGATACCTTACGTAAGGTAAGGTCTGCCCTATAAGAACCTGAACCCCAATGAATAGGAAGGTGTGAAGCTTAAAAGAAGTAGCATAAAAAGTACTTAGAATTACTGAATCTTAGAAAAAGGGTTGTTGTTGTTTTTTCCTTCCCTTACCTTTGGTTAAAAGGTAGCCTGCAAGAGAAGCTCCGTATACGAGGTATCAAATATATGGAGCTGCTCTGTCTGGGGGAGACAGACAGGGAGTCCGTACAGAAGCCGGCTTCCTTCTGCTAGTTCTACACAAACTCCAACAGTCCATTAGGGAGCTTAAAAATCAGAAATCTAGTTCAACCAATGTGTTTCACAAATACAGAAACTGAGGCCCAGACAGACTTGATGATGGTCTCGTAGCTAATTAGTGACACAGTTTGTTCTAGAACCTCTGTTTCCTAGTCTCTGAACCCTGGAACTTTTCCACCACACAACACTGATAGACTGTTTTAGCAATTTCGGGAAGATAGTTAATGGGTAACCTGTCTTTCTTTTTCCTTTCATAATTTATGTTTTTTTAAACACACAGTACATGTTATATTCATTAAAGACATATTAGAAAATAGAACTAAGCAAAAAGAAAATAATTTAACTTATGTACCACTGCTCCTCTAGAGAAAACTGACGTCAATATTTTGGTGTACATATATCCTTCCAGAATTTTTCATATGAAAATAGATACAAACATACCCTTTAGAAAAATGTTCTTCTAATCTACTTATTTTTATTTAATATGTTATGTCTTTCCATATTAATATATTTACCTTCATCATATAAATAAACATTTTATTTATTCACTCTTCTCTGCCATTTAGATATGTACACTGTACATTAAACTTCCTTATGCTACGATTATTATTAATATTACTACTATCACAACTACTTTAAAGACAATCTTTGTGAAAAACCATAAGAAGTTGTTAGGATAAATTTCTAAGAAGGAATTTGCTGGCTCAGACAGTTTTGGTTGTTTGTTTTTAGTTTCACATACAGAATTCCAAAGCGCTATCTATAAAACAAAGTCACTGACAACATATGAGACCGCTGTATCCATATTCCAGTATACAATGGGTAGTCATTTTCTCATCTCTGCAAATATGCTAAAATGAAAGGTGGTTCTTATTGTTTTAATTTTGTTTCTTTCATTAGTAGTGAGACTAAACATCTTCGCATGTAACATCCTATTCTTAAAGACTTATAATATAAATAACATGGACAAAAAGTACACAGTCTCCAGTTTGTTTAAGATTGAATTACAAAAGAACATGTCGTCACTGGAGTTCAGAACACTGTTCCCATACAAAATTATAAATGAGGGTTGACAGTAAGAGCTTAAAACATGGCTGTAGAAATCAAAAAGAAGTCTCTGGGAACTAGAAAGAGAGCTTAAAATACACAGGAACTCAGACACGACTACGTGAGGAAACAGACCCCAGATCTCAGAGAGTGGGCAACAAGACTGTCTCACATTCAAAGCAGTCTGAGCACTGGGATGCACCCTAACATCAGGCACAGACATCACAGTGGGCCCACCTTTGAGCTGCCTGGTGCAGCAAAGGCGAATGAGATGACGTGATCTAAGCATCCCTGGTCCCTTGGGGAAGGCAGGCCTTCAAGACGGAGCAACAGGGCTGCCATCCAGCTTCTAATGTAGTAATGTGGGGTCTGCTTGTGCCCTTTCAAATGCGTCACTGTTTCTTGGTCGAACCCAATTGTGTTTTACTTATTTCAAAAACCCAGCTATGTAAAAAACTCCAAATGCAGGAGGTCCTTGTTTTGTAATTTGTTCACAAAAAGTTATGATTAAATATTAAAAAGGATTTTATACACATTTTAGAGGCACTGGTGGAGCTTGCTATTTAAAGGAACTCTGGGATAAAGCCTGTTGGAAAGCAATAAATTATTTTAATCATTCCATAATTTATGTCCTATAAATATAACTGCCTTTCAACATAGCATATTTCTGGAAACTACATTATAAAATGGATCATTTTTAATAGATAATATTTTTACATAGAAAAAGCCCTTTAATTAGCTAAAACACAGAGATGATTCAACAGTATATCAGAAAAGCAAAGATATAACAATTTAATGTCTCTGAAACCATTCACAAGTACAATTTTTTAAACAGGCATAAATATACCAGACGCATATGAAGAATCTTAAGGTATTATAAAGTCCATACAATACTCATAAAAAATACAAATCCAACCTACATAAATTTTACTAAAAAATTTATGAACAGCCTGAACAGCCAAAAGGGAATTCTATATCAAAAGAAGAGCTTTTTACATTCTTTTACACGCCTTTGCTTTGGTTATGGTACAGGTATTTATGGTCTCATTGGATGCCACAGGGCATCTCTTTAAATACTAGCTGGCTGGACCATCTCCCAAATCAATTTCCAGATTTTTGTTGATGATACTGATACTCTTGTTGTAGAAGTAATTCAAATTTTGACTAAATAATTATAATTTCCACAGGACAAAGCAAGAGTCTATCTTCTTATAAACAAGTCCTATTTTTTGAAAGTTGATTTTCCACTATCTGGATCTCCCATCTCTAAAAACCTTTATAGGGGAGCCTGGGGGGCTCAGTTGGTTAAGCGTCCAACTTCGGCTCAGGTTATGATCTCACAGTTTGTGGGTTTGAGCCCCGTGTCAGGCTCTGTGCTGACAGCTCAGAGCCTGGGGCCTGTCTTCGGATTCTGTGTCTCCCTCTCTCTCTGACCCTCCCCTGCTCACACTGTCTCTCTCTCTCTCTCTCTCTCTCAAAAATAAAAATAAAACATTAAAAAAATTTTTAAATAAATATATAAATAAAACCTTTATATTCGAGTAGATAGTACCAATGAGTGAAATATCTAATGAGTAGTTCTTAAGGATTTCTGAAAAATGAAGGCCTGGTATTGATACTAACTTGCTTTGTTACTCAAAGACTATTCAAAGAAACTGAAAATGAGATGACATTAGTCCTATTTTATGGGTTTTTAACAGTATACTCAAAGAAATTAGGTAACTCACCTAGCTCTTAGAGGTAGTAGATGAAGGGCAAAAGATCTGGACAGACACGTCACAAAAGAGGGAATCGAAATGTCAGTAAGTGTTAAGAAAAGTTGCTCAACCTCATTAATTATCAGACAAATGCAAATTTAACCATAAGATACTACTTAACATACACCAAAATGGCTTAAAAAATTTTTTTTAACTAGTAATCAATTATTGGCAAGGACTTAGAGAAACAAGAATTTCCAAATACTGCTGATTGGAGTATAAATTGGGACAACCACTTTGAAAAACTGCAAAACTGCTTATAATATCTGTTAAAGTTTGACCATAAAATGTACGTATCCTGAGTCCCAGTATCTTCACTCCTAGATACAGATTCAACAGAAATCCACACATATAAAACTACACTCAAAATATTTAGAGCACCATTATTTATAAGACCTAAAAGTTGGAAACAAGCCAAATGTCCACCAAATGAATGGAAAAATAAATTGTAGTGTATTCATACAATGAACTACTATAAGTACAATTTTTATAATTTACAGCTAATATAACATGGATGAATTTCAAAGATAATACCAAGTAAAAAAAAAGTCAGGGGTGCCTGGGTGGTTCAGTAGGTTAAGCATCTAACTTCGGCTCAGGTCATGATGCTGTGGTTTGTGGGTGCAAGCCCCGTCCTGACAGCTCAGAGCCTGGAACCTGCTTCAGATTCTGTGTCTCGCTTGCTCTGTCCCTCCCCTACTCATGCACTTTCTGTCTCTCTCTCTCTCTCTCTCTCTCTCTCTCAAATAAGTAAACCAAAAAAAAAAAGTCAAACACAAACGGGTACATAAAATGTGATAGCATTCATTAAACTCAAAACAGGCAAACCAATGCATCGTGGTTATCTTCAGAGGAGGGAAAAATGACTACAAGGGTATTAACAGAGGCTTGTAAGGAGCTGTTCGTTTTCTATGACTTGATCTGGACAATGATCCACAGGCGTGTTCACTGTGTGACATTCACCAAGCCACATATTTATGATTTATGCACGTTGTATATTGCTACATTTCTATTTAAAATGTTTATGTGTTTGTGAAAACGTGAATCTGATTATGTTACAGGAGGCTTCCCATCACACTGGGAAGGAAATCAAACTCTCCTCTTACAGACCCTCCATGACCTTGGTCCTGGATAGGACTCTGACCTAATTCCCTAACTCCTCTCCCCTTTTCCCGGGCTCCTGCCAAACAAATCTCAAACACACCAAACTCCTTCCCATCTTTGGGGCTTTACTTTTGCAATTCTGTCTCCCTGAGTGCTGACATTTATATGGCCTGCTTCCTTAATTCAATCAGGATTCCGCCGACACATCATCTATTCAAAGAAGTTACTCTGCTCAGAGGGGCTTTTCCTGACCACCTTATCTACCTCTCTGTCACTCCATCCTACTTTATTTCTCCTCATAGCACTTAGCACAATCTGAAACACATCTGTTTGTTCGACTGGTTGACTGATTGATTTTCTGTTCACTTGCCCACCATTAAAATATAAGGTCCATGAGAGCAGGAACTTTGTTTTGCTCACACCAGAACAGTAGCACAAAACAGGTACATAGAAACGTGTGTATTGAAATGAATAGAACATGAATATTTCTTTTCCTACACAGGAAATGTTATATTTGTAATTACTGGTTTCTGTGTTTGTTTGCATCTGTCTCCCCTACTTGATTATCATCTCCAAGAACACAGACATACATGCTCAGCCTCTTATAGCTAATACCTATCACAGAAGCCAGGTAAAAACCAAGTACTCGATAAACACTTGTGGGAGCAGCAGATGTACATCAGTGCACCACTGAAACATCATTTTTCCTAAGCTCACTGCAAAATATGCACAGTAACACTTGAGTCAGCATCTGAACATTAGGATTACTGCCTGAATGAAGCTCCTTTAATTTCAAGGCCCCGAAAAGCAGCATTTCTCTCTCACCCCTAGGTATACAGCCAGAATCCTCGATTTAACAAAGTATTTTGACTGTTCACCACTATTTACAGAAAGCTTAATATAAAGTCCCATTCCCTCCCATGCAGAAGAGAGTTGACACAGGAGGCCTGAGACTGCCATCCTTCAGAGAGGCCAGCCTCCAAGGTTGGTCCTTTGCTGTCATCTGGGCATTGGGATTCCAAGAGGTCTCCCACCATTTCCTAACTGATGAAAGTGGCTCACTGTGCCTCACTGTGAATGCAGATGACACAGTTTATGCTGCACATTTGTTTTCCTCCTGGGAGTCTGGAATTTGGGTCCATGCTGGGCAGAAGGTGATGGTCTCCAATGAGCTTCCCTCGGAGATACCACTGCACACACAGTCACGTTTTGCTGCCAGAGGAATTCAGTGCACTGTGCGTGACTCCACTGGGAGAGACTCTTGGAAATGTGTGTGGTTTTCTCTGGGCTGTGTCCCGTATGCCTCTTCGTTTGCTGATTTTGCCTTGTGGCCTTTGCTGTTATGACACATGGTTCAGTACTACAATATGCAGAATCTTGTGAGTCCTCTGAGCACATCACCAAACTATCGGGTTGTTTGGGGGATCCCCAACGCACCTCCCAATTGTGAAATGGATTATGATCAGTCCCAACTATAGGAAGACAAAAGAGGAAAGAGAACAGTGATCTCCACCTTCTGGTGTTTATGCCTACATGCAGTCCCCTCCCCGTGAGTGTGATTTGCTTCTAATGAATGGAATTCAGCAAATGTGATGGGATGTCCCTTCTAAGATTAGATTACAAAAGACTGTGACCTCTGTCTTGCCCGCCCTCTCTCTCTGGCTCTTCTCCCTTGCTCCTTCTTATGAAACAAGCTGCCATCTTGCAAGCCGCCCTCTGGAGAGGCCCATGTGACAAGAAACCAAGGACAGTCTCCAGCCAGCAGCCAGCAAAGAACGGAGTCCCTCAGCCCAGCAGCCTGTGAGAAACTGAATCCCACCGGCAACCGCGTGAGTGAGTCTGGAAGCAGATCCCTCCCCAGAAAAGCGCTCAGATGATGTCAGCTCTGGCTGACCCTGAGTGTGGCCTCATGAGACACGCTGGGCCGCAGGACCCGGTGAAGCCACGCCTGGAATTTGGACCAGCAGAAGCTCAGATAATGAATGCTCTTGTTCTAAGTCACTGAATTTTGTAGATAACTACTCTACCACCTAAAACAACAAAACACCAAAACATACATAACACAATGATTTCCAGACATCGGTCATCAGACAACAAAGGATACTGATTGCTGGGGGAAAAAAAGGAGATAAAGTGGGCACTACTGCCTTGGCGTACCACACGAGACAGTGTCAAGGCCATGGCACACGCGGTGGCCTCCCTAAGTTCAGTGAAGCCGCAGTGGCCAGAGCTCTCTGGAAGGGGCACCAGAGAGAAAGTACAGGGAGGCCGCTCTGGGTCCTCCGCACCCAGGCTTCTGCCGAGTACTGACGGGTTTTAGGAGGAAAGGGGCCTCGAGAAGACCTGGAGAGCCGGATCCCTGCAGCTCACGCTGGGGGAGGAAGGGTGCCAGTTCCCGCCAGACAGCGGGGAAAAGCCCGGAAGTCGTGGGCACCAGGGGAAGTACTCCCAGGTCTACGCGTCACCGGAGGGCCAATATTAGCACTAGACGACACTGCTCTGGTTCCTTAAAAAAAAAAAAAAAAAAAAAAAAAAAAAAAAAAAAAAAAGGAAGGAAAGAAAAGAAAAGGAAAATGGTTACATGCCAAAGGAGCCGCCGGCCAGCCTCTACCGGGCATGGGCGAGGGCGGCGGGCGGTTCCCAGGGTGTTCGATCAGGCGGAGGACGCGAGGCTGGTAGCAGGTGCGATGAGGTGCTGGGGGGGGGGGGTGGCGCCTGGGTGGCGGGTCATGATCTCGGGGTTCCTGAGTGTGAGCCCCAAGCCAGGCTCCCCAGCTGACGGCACAGAGCCTGCTTGGGACCCTCTCCCTCCCTCCCCTCCGCCCCTGCCCCGCTCAGGCTGTCTCCCGCCCTCCCTCCCTCTGTCAGAATAAAGAAAGAGGCGTTGAAAGATAGAAAGGTGAGAGGCACTTGTACTTGAGACAGGATTTACGGCGAGGCCGGGACGAGGCAGCAGAGGCTCAGGTGGGCCACGGGGACGGCGCCAAGAGGCCTGGCGGCCGTGACAGCCCGCGTTAAATGAGATACAGACGCCGCAAGTGCTGCCGGGGCGGGGGGGCCAGCGCTCGAGGCCACGCGAGGGCCCTCGAGGGGCCTAACGGACCAGAAGGCCCACCCACGCCCCTCGGGGAGGCCTGGGGACACTGCCCGCACCAGGCCACTGTAGACGCGCTGGCGCGGCGGGCGGCCCCTCGGGGCAGCTGGGTGCCGTCTGCGCCCCCAGGGCAGAGGATCCGGCCGCGGACCGGGGCTCCTCAAGGAGCAAGAGGACGTCGCGGCCGCAGAGCAGCAGAGCCCAGGAGGCAGCGTTTACCACTGAGGTCAAGGTGGAGGAATCCAGGAATGACACTCAGAACGGGAAGGGCCTCCCGGGGGGCCTAACCCAGAATCCGCGGGACAGGTGGTCTCTCCGGGGGCCACCCGGCGCCGCTCCCCCCCGCAGAAGACGGGAGGCCCAGGAGCAGGCGCGACATCTCGGCGAGGCGGAGAAGGGGGACGGCTGAAGCCCTGAGCTGCTGGCAGATGGCCCAAATGGTCCTGTACAGGGGAGCCGGGTCAAGGGGCAAGGCAGGGTGTGGGGACAGCAAATAAAGGGGAGGACGCCTTCCCGCAAGAGGAAAGGAAAGAGAGAAACCCTATTTCGGTTTGCCGCTTACTTAACTTTCTTTCTCCCTCTCCCCTCACTCTCCTATCCCAGCTTTCCTTCTCCCACTCCTGTTACTCCCTGTTCAGGCAACAGTTTCCCCAGGACTCCCTAAGCTGGCCATCGGGTGGGAGTACCCTTTTTTCACACACAAATGTAGCTTTATAATTCCCATTTGATTGACTGATTGATGCAAGTGGGGGAGAGGGGCAGAGGGAGAGGGAGAGAGAGAGACAGAGACAGAGACAGAGACAGAGAGAACCTTAAGCAGACTCCATGCCCAGTCAGCACTGAGCCCGACACAGGGCTTGATCCCAAGACGCTGGGATCCTGACCCGAACTGAAATCAAGAGTCAGACGCTCAACCAACTGAGCCACCAAGACACCCTATAATTCCCATTTTAAAAGCCGAAATGATGGGGCGCCTGGTGGCTCAGTCAGTTAAGCATCCAACTTCGGCTCAGGTCATGATCTCACGGTTGGTGGGTTCGAACCCCGCATTAGGCTCTGCGCCGACAGCTCAGAGCCTGGAGGCTGCTTCAGAGTCTGTGTCTCCTTCTCTCTCTGCCCCGCCCCTGCTCACATTCTGTCTCTCTGTCTCTCAAAAATAAATAAACATTAAAAAATTTTTGTAAAAAAGCTGAAATGTTGACCACCATATCTTCAAATAAGAGTTTGAGAGCATTATGTATTGCATTTTGGGGGGGAAATTCCAAGGCACTATGCTGATAAAACTAGTAAATTCTGCAGCTCCTACACTTCTGTTGGGACACCCTTGGGAACATGAGGTACTGCATATTTCAATGCACCTACTGTGAAGTTTATATTAAATAAATGACAGACTTTCCCTTCATCACGTAAACTAAAAGTCACTGTGAATGGTACCCTGCATCAGCAAGGGTCCCCCTTCTTTTGCTCGAACTGGAAGAGAGAAACCCTGGAATCACCTAATCGGTTTACAGATGAGGACACTAAAATCCAGAGAGTTAACAGAATTGTTCAGAATCACACCCAAAAGATGGCACAGCACACGGCACATGTAGAAGCCTCTACTCTCAGTCCAAAGCTCTTTCTTTCCACCAGATCATCCAAGTCCTCAAGCAAATGGTTTCCCCCCAAAAGGTGGGGAAAGTTAACATTGAAAAGCTCAGGTTTTTAGTGCTTTTTTCCTTATAATCAAGCCCAACTATCATCAAAAAATCAAACCAGATGAGTCTGCCGTTCCATTCATCCCCAGGTCATTTGCTCTTGTCATTTACAAATCTGTCTTTTCCTTCAGAGAATTTCCACTTTGTTTTTCTTATTCGTTTAACCCTGGGTTCACCCAACAACCAGAGCTCCTGGGCAGAACATCTAGGCCAAACAGAGCACGACAGAGTTTGCCTCTGGGCCCTCTGGTTACAGGTGCAGAGGCAGCTGGCTCAGTGCCAACCACCAATACGCACTACATAAACTAGCTGCTTACTCTTCAAGCCCAACCACTTTTTGAGCTCAGAAGCAATTTTGCATATTGTTACATGAAATTAATGATGCTACTATTTTTTTAGTGTTTTATTTATTTTTGAGACAGAAAGAAACTGAGCATGAGTGGGGAAAGGGCAGAGAGAGAGAGAGGGAGACACAGAATCGGAAGCAGGCTCCAGGCTCTGAGCTGTCAGCACAGAGCCAGACGCGGGGCTTGAACCCACAAACGCTGAGATCATGACCTGAGCCGAAGTCGGACGCTCAACCGACTGAGCCACCCCGGCGCCCCAGTGATGCTACTTTTTAAAACTTTATTTCAACATTAAGCTCTGCTCACATAGGCTCGGCTTATAATCACATCGCTTACGTAGCATGGTCACCAGCTCAAAGTATATCACACATGTATACGCACATTAGCAAGGCTGAAGTTTCAGTACCAGAACCAAGAAGAGCTAAGAAAGTGACAGCAACGAACCCACACTGCAAAAGGCACCTAAAACTCACAACCACCAAAAGCTCCTGCAACACCTCCTTCCCCCTTTCTGTTTTTACCTCCCTTACCCTTAGTCTTCAGCCTTTTGATTCTCCCCAGTGCCGTGTATCTCTCATTCCAGACCTTCCTAACCCTCCTCTCCCCTCTCCCTGCTCCTATTACTCCTTTTTTCGTCCGCTTTTGTCCACCACTCCCTAAATTGGCCATCAACTGATGGTATATACATACATAACTTTTGTCCCTTATATTCCTAACGCAGCTTCAGAGTTACCAGTTCTAAAAGGTGACGCACTGAATACCATATTCTGTCCTTCAGGACAGAGGCAGTATAGTGCGGGCATTAAGAGCAAGGGCTGCAAGCTCTAACTCCCTGGGCTGCCTCCTGGTCCACAGCTTCGGAGCTGTGTGTGGCCCTGGGCAAGTGACTTATCCCCGTGTTTAATCTGCTTCCTGGGAAGTGGGGTTGTAAAAACAGTGTCATCTTGATAGGGTTGTTATGAGATTTACAGGAAGTTAAATACGTAAAACGTCTGACACATCGTAAGTACCCACTAAATGTTAGCTATTTTTATCTCTCACAAAACACCAAACTAAAGGGGCGATCTGGGTGGCTCAGTCGCCTAAGCGTCCGACTCTTCCTTTCGGCTCAGGTCATGATCTCAGCATCGTGAGATCGAGCCCCGCACTGAACCCCGCGTCAGGCTCCACTCTGGGCGTGGAGCCTGCTTAAAATTCTCTCCTTCTCCCTCTACCACTTGTGCGCTCTCTCTCTCGCTCTCTGTCTCTGTAAAACAAAACAGAACAAAACACTGAACTAAAGCTCCCCGTGACATTTTGCAGCATTTTAGAAGCTTGGTGTTATGGAACTAGTCATAGGGCAAAGAGGTATTTTTTTCCCCCTCCTGTGCCTTAAACCGAAAATCCTCACAGTGGTTAGGAGGCCTTGTCCTTCCATTCCTAGCCCCGCTGATCGCACCTGCAAACTCTACCCATGGAGGATCAGCCCTCTGTGCACTGTGGCAATGTCAGTCATATCCCTACACATCTGAGTGTTTCTGCTAACCCCATATTCACCCCGCCCACTGGCAAGTTTCTCTCGTGTGACACTTCCCGCGGATCACACCTACGCATCTCCCGTACAAGGCCATGTGCAGGGAAGTGAGCAGCGAGCATAATAAGGAAAGAGATGACTCAGAAAGCATGCCACACAGCTGCACGGAGGGTGGTCCTGGAGGTCAAGCCAAGAAAAAAGTCAGTTTACACCGTTCTGCCTAGCAAAGCAAAGCCGTCAGTGTCCTTAAAGAGAAGTCCTCATTTTCAGGCTCCCTGACTAAAACAAAACAAAACAAAACAAAACAAAAAACAAAAAACAAAAAACAAAAAACAAAGGAGAGGGGCACCTGGATACCTCAGGCAGTTGAGCATCTGACTTTTGATTTTGGCTCAGGTCAACATCCTGGGTCATGGGATCAAGCCCCATGTCAGGCTCTGTGCTGAGTGTGGAGCCTGCTTAAGATTCTCTCTCCTTCTCCCTCTGGCCCTCTCCCCGTTTCAATCTCTCTCCCTCTCTAAAATTAAAAAATAGGAGCAATTAACCACTTAGAATTTTTTACAAATATAATTTAAATCATGTAGTAAGTGATGACTCTATTCTTAATTTTTAAAGAAAGATAAAATGGAAAGCACTATTTAAAGAAAAATAGTCAAATTAAGCATTTAACGCTTTCCATCATTTAAGGCAGGGCTTTACTGTACAGGAGAATCACCAGAGAATCTTGTTAAAATGCAAATTCTGATTTTATAGGGCTGGGGTGGGTCCTGAAAGTCTGCATTTCCTCCAAACCTCCCAGCCACGCATATGCTGCCGGTCTGTGGATGACACTTCGGACTAGTAAGAATTTAAGGTGTCTTACTCCCGCTTGCCTAGCTTATCACTTTAAAGCCTCCTTCGACTGGTGTTAGAAGTAGCAGCTTGTTCTAACAGCTGGAAGGAATAGAGTGAGCCATAGGTAGGCTACCAACTGCTTCTTGAGAGTTCTTAATAGAGCTGGAGAAGAGGAAGGAGCTTCGAGGAGGAAGCAATAAAGAAAAACGTTCTCTGCAGACTCTCTTTCTGTCCTCCATCTGGTTTCCCCAAGGAAGACATGAAAAATGTACGCCTGGGTCATCAGTGTGGTTATCTCCCGGTTCCCAACTCAAGGAATCCAACCTGGCTCTCCTTCCCAGAAATGGACTTAACACAGAGTGACTATTTCTAATAAGGAGTAAAGTTTCCAATCGTTTTTACAGTCTTCTTTCAAAGAAAGAGATGTATCTTCTTTAACAGTATGATTATTTTTCCCTTTGTAACATTTTACAACAAATGTAAATGGAACACTTCATTGAGAAGGAGACGTGTGAGTAAAAACCTGATGGAAGTGCAAAGGCACACCATGCAGGGGTCTGGGAGTAGAGCACTTCAGGAAAAGGGAATCAGAAGCAAAGGCCTTGGGATTGAAACACCAAGGAGTCCAGTGTGGTTAGAGAAGACAGAGCAGAGAAATGTCAGTGGAAACAAGCTTGTGGAGATGACGGAGGAAGGGAATGAATCACACAGGGTCCTTGGCTTTTACGCTGACGCTGGCAGTCTTTGGGGGCTCTGAGGGGGGGGCACACGTTCCAGTTCCAGTGTATACAGTAGTGTATGCTATGGGCTCTATGCAAATGTATACAAAGAGTGATAATACCAGGATCTTCCATGCTTGGCCCTTCCCAGTACTCCTTCTGAGTTCCCTAGATATGTGGCCGGGCTATATCAACTGTCACTGGGTTTGAGGGAAAACCAAGAAGTGGGTTATTGGTTATGTCATATACATGAAACCTTCATGGCAAACTTCTTTGTATGACTGAGCCCCACTGTCACCAAATATTCAGCCCCTCATTCTAAATACTGATTAGAATGTTTGGAATTTCAAATGCCAAGGTGGAGAAAAGAGAAACATAGGGTCCTCCCTTCCTAATGGTGTTTTGTGAAAGGACAGTATTATAATCTATAAAATTTTAAAATTCACTTCTCTCTCACAAAGTCTAAGAACACTCTACTCTCTAAGATTTTCTGAATACAGAAATGTGTTTTATAAAAGTTATGCTTTAAAAGTATTATAACTCTAGGGGCGCCGGGGTGGCTCGGTCAGTTGAACATCCGACTCTTGATTTTGCTTCAGGTCATGATCCCAGGGTCGTGGGATGGAGCCCTGCACTGGGTTCTGTGCTGAGCATGGAGCCTGTGTAAGATCCTCTCTCTCCCTCTGCCCCTCTCCCCTGCCCACAGACTCTCTCTCTTAAAGTAAAAAAATGCAAAAAAAAAAAAAAAAGTAAAAAAGTATTATCACTCTAACAAATAAACAAATAAATAAAACTATTACCACTCCAACCCAGTACTTGGTATTGTATATGCAAGTATTATATATTCAAGTATAAGGCACCGTATATGCATGTAGTCTTAAACAGTGAAAACAATTTTAATCACAAAGATAGTCACCATATTTTATTTATAATCGCAAAAAACGAGAAGAAATTAAATATTTAGCAACGGTTAAATGATTAAATATATTGACTAGTATAATACATATAACATTAAGCACATTATAATATTATATAGAGATAACAAACATTAAATATATTAAGATTACATTAGATGTGTACAGATATTCTCTGGAATATTAGGCAGCCATTAAAAACGATGTCACAGTACGGCATGTGTCACAATGTGCATGTGTACCATGGTTACAACTTGCAAAATACACATGCACAGAGGAAAAAATCCTCCATGGGCAGGAAAAAACCGCGGTATACATACCAAAATATTAATAAGAGCTGTATTTGAGTAACTTAAGTAGGCAAATCAATTTTAATTCATATTTTCCAATTTGTACAAGTGACTCTGCACTTTGGTTACAATTTTAAAAAAATTTAAAGAAAGGGACGTCTTTGCTCACGTCGTTTTATTTCCAACATAGACCTCGTATGCCATCCCCCGCATATATGCTACATCAGCCTAGAATACATTAATAATCACAGTAAGCACTTCCTGTGCCGGGCACCGGGCTAAATGCTGGACGCAGGTCACCTGAATTAACCTTCACAACGGTCTGTGATGAAGGTATTGCTGGGGATGAGGAAGCAGAGGTGAGTGATGCCGGGGCCACCTGCCAGGGATGCGCTGGGCCCTGAACCCAGCTCTTGGGCACTCAAATCTGTACTCTCATCCGCAGCCCTGCACTGCCTCCCGCCAGCAGCGTACAGGTAGTTAATAAATAACCGACCCCAAATCGAACTCCCCGGCAGTAAGCCAAAAACGTGTCAGCTGAGAACTGTGCCCACTGCCCACCACCCTCTGGTCATCACCCATCGCATCGCTCATCTGGGCTGCTGCTCCTTCAGCCGGCCTCCCTCGCTCCTCACCCCGCCCTTTCCTTTACTCCTCTCCTACCTACTTCTCTCCTACTTACTTCTCTCCTACTTACTTCTTACTTCTCTTACTCTTACTTCTCTCCTACTCGTCCCTACCGAGATCATAAACTTCCCAGCATCATCCTTCCACCGCTTCGCTTCAATAGTAAAACTCAAATCAACTGCTGCCCTGAAGTTTCCTAGAAACCAGCAATTACACATGGGAAGCCCTAAGCCACTGGCTGCAGATGTGCTTTGCTTAGATCTCAGTATTTTGAAAAACTTGAATTAGTCACCGACACTTAAAAATGAGCATGAATTCACATAAAAATGCTAATTTTAAAAGGTTCTCTTAAAAACTAAATGACTGACAACAGGAGGACAAACACGGTATTAATCTCCTGAAACTGACTCTCTAGTTTGCCACAGTCTCCACCAGCCCCTCTCACACCTAGCTCTCTTCAACTCTTCACTCCTTTAAAATATGTTTTTAAGTTTATTCATTTATTTTGAGAAAGACAGAGAGAATCCCAAGCAGACTCCGTACCATCAGCACAGAGCATGATGTGGGGCTCAAATTCACAAACAGGGCAATCATGACCTGAGCCAAAATCAAGAGTCAGATGCTTTAACGGACTGAGCCTCCCAGGCACCCCTCAACTCTCTTCACTCTTATGGAACCTGCTGCCTAGCCCCCAAATCACGGGGTTTGTAACCTCCATCAAGTACGTTAAGTGGTGGCGTAAAGGCCCAGGAGACACGATCACATGCCATTTTCACTTTACGCTAAATTCTGCAAACTCTTCTGAGTGACACCAGCAAGGAAATGGCCTACTGTTGGATCTAAACCACAGGGAAAATAGCAAGAGCAATCCTACAAAACCCCAGGCCACAGCAGGTCCATCAGCACTTTCTGTTGCTGGCTTACCGGATCAACTCATCCTTGGATTCTGTCGCAAGTCAAACATTCCTTTGGGATTGGCCAGAACACAGTCTTGGCAAGGTCCTAGACCTCGAACTAGGAAGTTTCCTGATGATGAGACCAACTAATACGTTCAGTAAGAGCTGTGAACCAGTTATGAAACAGTTTTGTTTTGCTTTTTAAGTTTCAGCTTTGGTAGGTTCCTGATATTATGAATTTTACATGCTAAGATAAGTGCAGTATCTATCTTCTTTTATTCTCTAAGTAGCCATTCAAAATCCATATTTTTACGGTAATGTAAATCCATTAGGAGAGAACTAGAAAGTGCACTGAGAGATCAATCTTCTGCTGGAAGAAATAGAGACTACATGACCTCTCCCACCTCTAATTTCTGATATGTTAGTCTATTGGGCCCAACTGTGAACTCTGAAAAAATCTTTTCACCATTCCAGAATGGACAGAATAGGACATAAAGTACTGGAGACCCAAAAGTCCCACTTAGAACTAAATTCATGTCTCGTAAACTTCTGTTCCTGCTGTGTTTATGGGAGAACTGAGAACTGGCGCTGTGTTTGGAGGGGGCGGGGTGGACATTTCACTTATCATTCACTGCTTTCAATATTTTGAATTTAGCTTTTCCTCTAAATTTCAAACAATACTAAATAAGGAAGACGAACACTCACAAAAGGATTAATAACCCTATTAGGTAAGTAATTCATAGTTTTTAAAGATTCACAATAACCAGAACAAAGCTACCATCCAGCATCTTTCCTTTTGTGTGAGACGCTATTATGCTGAATATGTGCAGGGCTATTTACGACTTACGAAAGCAGTCTGCACCTGATAATAACAATGCCGGCTGAAGGGAGAAATAAAGAGTTTTTGCTTCTTAGGGGAGAAAACTCAAACGCATACGGCAACTCTCATAGAAAACATACTCAGCAAAGTTTCTCTATTGCAAAATAACTATTTCCTAAAAGCCTGTTCAGGAACAGAGTAAGTCCAAAAAGGAACTTCCATTTAATCTCACAGTGAACGAAATCAACCACATTTCATTAAAAATGAAAAACTAGCTAAAAAGCAACTCATTTCAAAATCTTGCCTCTCTAATTATAAACACAATAGGAACCGTCTCCAAAAACATGTAACCTTTACTTTGTGTTATACTCCCATTGCTTTAATTTTTCCTAGTTCTATTTTTTAAGTAATTCATTCTGGAGTCCCCCTCCCCCCCACAGAAAGCTCGACAAAGTCTCATCTGTGCAACTGAAGAGTTCATTTCATTCTTTTAGAGGCATGCACACGATTAGAGCCGAGATGTGCCACGTTAAAGCAGGACTGCACCACAAAGGAATAGTCTAAAAGATGACTTTTCCACTGTTCCAGGAGGACGCTGATTTTGTAACCAGCATTTGCACTGATTCCTCTTTGGCCGTATACGTGCTAGCAGTTTTGAATTAAAAAGCAAATATACACACA
>CM053571.1:130718185-130737270 GCA_028646485.1 Cryptoprocta ferox
GTCAGCACGAAGGACGGACGCTTCACAAAGGCCTCGTTCTGTACTTATTATCATCTGAGTTTCCGAAGGACGACTGCTTTCTCCTTCTCGCCGGACATCGTAGGCTGGCAGCCACGGAGTCAACGAAAACACACGTCGGGGAGCTGCTACACCAAGTCCGTGCTGACGGCGCCCCCCAGACCAGCTCCCCACGCAAAGCCGGGGCGGCCCCGGTGACCGTCACGCTGTGTTCGATCCGGAGCCTGTCTCGGAGCCCCGTCTCCCCCTCCCAGTACGTCTCGCCCTGCCAGCAACTCCCCGGAGGTGCCTCATGCCGGGCACCCTTGTCACGGTCCTCTGGGTTCTCTTCCTCCTTCTCCGGCCGGTCCTTCTCGAAAGGGAGCCTAGACTGCGGCGAGACAGACTTCACCCCCTCAACTGCCACCTGCCACATGTAAGACCAGGAGCCAACGGCGTAACCTTTGAGCCTCAGCTCATCCATTTATAAAACGGGGAGACTAACACCTGCCCTCACGAGGGCTCTAGAACGAAACAAAATGACATCTGTAACATGCTTAGAACAGTGTCTAACTGGCGCCCAACAAGTAATGATTATTAATCCTCTTAAGATGGGCTTCCTTCCTTCCTGTCCACGTTAGAAGTCTGCCTCTCACCTCTTACGCTGTCCCGACTTGACGTCACCCCCCAGACCCACGATTTCATAATCACGAATTACTTGTAAACCTCGGTGCGGCGCACCCTTTCCCCCAGCTCCCAATCTGCACGTCTAAGCTCTCGTCAAGCGCAGGTACCTCAATGCCTTATGCTACCTGCCCCAGACCGGACCCACTGGCTGCCCCCTCGCAGCCCATGCCGGCTCTGTGTCCCTCATCTGCAGTGTGGTGGCCCCGCGTGGCCCCCGGTCACCGAAACAGAAACGAGCCGTCCCAGACCCCCTCTTCTTACCTCTCACATCTGTCACTAAATCCTGCCGTTTCCTCTAAAACGTACAACGAAGCTGCCCCTTTGCTACTCCCACTGTCACTGCCCACGTTCGGACCCCGACGGCCTTCTCCCAGACGGCCACGAGGGCCTCTAGCCGGTGTCCCAAACACCCCGGGAACCCCGCCTCCAGAGGCCTCCCAAAAAGAATCTGATCTGCGAAACCGCACACCAACCGCAGGACGGCCCCGCCTAAATCCCTTCCTGGCTCCTCTCTGCCTGCGGCAGTGTTTCCCAAAAACTGTTTCTACTTGTTCTATATGATGCAGAAGGTGAGTTAGTTCAGTGAAAAAAGGTTTTCAGGGGCAAAATAAGTTTGCCAAAAGCCAGGTTAAGCAAAGATGAACAAAGGTGCAAGGCTGCTAAGAGTCTAAGCAGGATGAGATTCAAAGGCTCCTGGAAAGCTTGTTTTTAACTAGTTCTTCTTGAAATCTTTAGCTGATTTTTCTTCCTCTATCTTTCCCTTGATTGGTGGTGTTCCCTAAAGTTCTGACCTTGGCTCTTTTCTCTCATCTCTCTCAACGAGCTCATCTATTCCCCAAACTATAATTATAGTACACATTGGCTTACTTGACCTCTGCCTAAATGACTTGCCAAACAAACCAAAATGCTCAATTGCTGTTGCGTGAATACCGGCTGAGCCCAGGGCAAGCTCAACTCTCATGTTTGGGAAGACAGTCTGTCTCTAGCCACTTCATTTCTGCTCCCACCAAACGAGATGCACGCTCGCCACATCGGTTTATTTTTGCACACCTCTTTGTGTTGGTTTTATTTGTAGTACTGTTGTTATGTAGCTTAGATGATATACAAACTGATGGTATAGAACTAAAAATAAGAGTTGCTATTTCTACGAAAACCTGAATGCTTTGAAAAGACTCAATAAAGGCTGCTGCTCGCTTCTAGATGTTTTTCCTTCCTTGGTCTTTTACTTTTTTTCTCCAGTAAGATACCAGAAATTCTCCCCAGCTGTAGCCCCCAGGCATATTCAGAGACTAAGGTTGTTCCCTCTACTAGAAGATTCTTCTTCCCACCTAGCTAACTCCCACCCGACTAAAAACAATCTTCCCAGGAAGACAGTCCCTGATCCTTACACACTAGGTGAGGTCTGTCTGTTCTATGTTTTCATAGTTATCCACTCTTCTCCTAAGATAATAGTCATCGCATTCTATTAAAATTATGTGTTCAGTTGTCTGTACTTCTCATTATCCATGGATATGCATGAAGGCAGAGACCAGACCATGTCTGTATTTTTTCACCGGTGTGTATCCTCATGTCTGGCACTTAGAAGGTACTCAATAAATATTTTTTGAATGAGTTAATAAATGTTGAAGGACAATTCTAAGTATAATATAGGAATCTCTGGCACTAGAAGCATCAAATGTGAATCATTTTAAGACAGATTAACTTTTAGGGGGACCTGGGTGGTTCAGTCGGTTAAGCATCTGACTCTTGGTTTCAGCTCAGGCCATGATCTCACGGTTCCGTGGGTTCGAGCCCCACTTCAGGCTCCACACCAACGGTGCACAGCCTGCCTGGGATTCTCTCTCTCCCTTTCTCTCGGTCCCTCCCCTGCTCATCTGATGAGACTAATATTCGAATAGTTATTTCTATGGGTAGGACTACTCGGTTGTCGACTTCTAGCAATCGCAGTTCTCCAGGCTTTAGTTCCTGAGTAGGGATTATGGCTCACTCTCTCAAAATAAATAAATAAACTTAAAAAAAAAAGATTAACTTTTATCCTGGGAACCAAAGGGTCATTATCAGCAATTGTGAGCAAAACACAAAATGCTTCTTCCTGAATGATCTCATTAAGCTGTTGAAACAGATAGGATTCTAGCAAAATCCCCAAATACCTACATTGACACCATCTATTCTATCCCTACATTGAGAATCTGAAAAATTCTGGGAAAGGGGAAGGAAAAGGCATCTGAGGTCCAAAAGTTCCCAGGTGAGTGACAGATCTTACTAGTTAAGACCCACTGCCCAGAAGCACATACCAAAAATAAATAATAATAAATAAATAAAGACTCAGAGACTAAAGGTCCAACTACAATCAAGCTTTTATAAATCATTCCTAAACACGGTGTATAATTCAATTATAATATTGTAGCAATACTAATTTCCTGGCTTTGACAACTGTCCTATGGTTACTTCAGATGTATATGAAAGAAATTTGGGTGAACACGGTAAGAGAACTCTATACTATAGTGCAACTTCTCTGTGAGTCTAAAGTTATTTCAAAATAAAAAAGTTAACATGAAAAGGATCATAAGCAACTGAAACCCAGGAGCAAGGAACACCCCTAACATCCAGATGTGATCTCGAAATACCATTCACCACTAAAAGAAAGCAGGGCTTCTTAGAGAAACGGCTGGTTCTAAGGTCCTGGGCAGGAAATGTACATAAAAGATGAGCGAGAAAACCACACAGGCTCATGTCTCATGGACTCAGTTGAAAATCTGAGGAGGCTACCACTGGCCAAAAATGGGATAACTGGAGCTATTATAAAAGTTGTAACCTACAACCTATGTTTGCATCTATCAGCTAATAATACGACATACACAGAAATACATACACACACACACATACATACAGATCATCTTTGAAAGTTGATCAGGGAGCTGATCGTTTTTGTAAGTAAAGGGAAAGAATTAAGCAAAAAAATCATAAAGTCATATAATTTTTCACAACATATGGTTTATACTTACAAAAAATTAGTTAATCTATAATCCCATATTGAGACTTCTGAAATTCAAACAGCCTTGAAAGTCAAAACATTTTTTGTAATTCATTGATGGCAAAATCTGCCTTTCTCTGACCTGACACAAAGCCCTTTCTAAGCTTTTATTGATTCCCTATAGGATAAATATTTGTACATTTTCAGCAGAAATTACTGATAGCTGGGTCTTGTCCCAGAACCTGCCTCATCTTACATTTCTAAAATCTGAAGACTTCTGAATTCCGAAAAACACAATAATTTTGGATTATAGATGAAAGATCTGTACAAATAATACTGGAAATAAGGGTAACTAGGCAGCAGGAGTCCAAAAGAAAAGAAAAAAAAAAAAGGAGGAGAGAAGATCACAGAAGACCAAGGCCATCCACCCTGAACTGGGAACATCTTTTTCATCTAGGGTCACTAAGGTCAGAGAAAGCTTCATAAGCAGGTAAAATCTGAGCCAAATTTTGAAGGAAGTATGCGAATTACATCAACGACAAGACATGAGAAAGGCATTTCAGGCAAAATGAACGTGATCAGACATGAAAACACTTTCAGACTTCACATATATTCAAGGGACAACAGGTCTGCCATTTGCTTTGAGTAAATGCTCCATGTCGGACAGTAAGATGACATGTGGAAGGGACACAGGTGCTTTAAATCCTGCCACAGTGATTCACCGTTAAATGACCTTTAAGCTTTCCTCAAAAAGACATTTTTTATATGTCATATATGGTGGTTGTCAGGATTAAATGAGGTAAATAATAAATGTTAAGGTACTTAATAAGGGTTCTGTGTTCACTCTTAAAACCCTAAAAAATTATCTAAAATCTACTTTATCTCCCTATGTTTCCAGGAAACAGACATTATAGCCTAACACTTATGAAAAGCATATTAAGATTAAATAAAAGGCTAGTCAATATCCACAGTATAAATACCTACAGGGCAATAGGAATAAAAAATATTAAAAGACTGTGACACTCAAAACTGGAGACAAATAAATAAATACTGCATACTTCTTAAAAATCAAAGGGCTATTAATTAACTTTTTTCGGATTTATGTATTTTTAGACAAAAACAAGTATAAACTATACAGCTCTTGGGACACCTGGGTGGCTCAGTCAGTTAAGCATCTGACTCTTGGTTTCGGCTCAGCTCATGATCTCACGGTTCTGTGAGTTCAAGCCCCTCACGGGGCTCCACGTTGACAGCACAGAGCCTGCTTAGGATTCTCTCTCTCTCCCTCTCTCTCTGTCCCTCCCCTGCTCATGCTTCCACTCTCACTCTCTCTCAAAATAAATAAATAAACTTTAAAAAATAAACTATAACAGCTCTTTAACAACCATATCACCCTTTGCAAAGACTTAATTACTCTTTTATTTACAGCTATTGGGGATCTATTCTGATGGTCTGTATTTTTGCTCTTTTCCTACTAGAGGTTTGAGACCATCCTGGCAAACAAAGTCTTCTAGAAATACACACAGTTAACCTAACAGAAACAAATTCACTTTTTCCTGAGCTTGCCTGTTCATATTATCTGCAGAAAAGCAAAACTATCACCATAAAACCCCCAGGAGTTCACAGGTTATAAAACAGTAGAGGAAGGATATAGGCAGAATCAAAGATTAAATAAATAAAGATATCTACAGAACCAGAACACATTAAAGTATTTCAAAGAAGAAGAATTATCTGATCTAACGCTTTAAAAAGGAAAGCTTAAAAAATACTATCACCAACATTACTGTTTCTTGGGGGTCCTCCGGCCAATTTGCTTGTGAGCATTAACAGATTTTACAGGCTGACTTTATAAAGAACTACTCACAGCTACCTAGACCCTAGCCTTTAAAAAAATTAGATTCTTGTCGCAAAATATCCTAGAGGTCCCTTACGTAGCATCCTTATCTACCCAAACCAGTTTTGAATTAGAAAGAAAAGCAGCAAAAATAATAAATCCTAGACTCCCAGCATTAACACTTGTGCATTTTATTCATTCTACACATTTTTGCTCAGAGACAATGACCGAGAATATTTCATGTAGAAATTAATTTACAGGTTACCAAGTGTTTACTTTGACTTTTCTTCCTCAATTTTTGGGTGGTATTCTTCCTTAATCATTCTCTCACACTGGCCTTTGTCTGAAACACCCACCACCATCTGCTTCAGGGATTGCTACGTGTCCTTTAAGACCCTGCTCTGGGCGTCACCATCATCTCTTTCCTCGCCCAGGCTAGGAGACCCTCCTCTCCAGTGCTCACATGGCCACACATGACAGCAGCTATCACACAGTACCCTAAACGAAATTTTCTAACCCGTCTCTTCCCCCTTACCTGTGAGCTCCAAAAGGGCCTATACTACTGCTGGTTTTTCTATCTGTTCCCCTAGGAACTTCCTGGCAGAGTCCTAAACCAAAAAGGTCTACAATAACTTTCTGTTGAATAAGGGAATGAATGGGTAACAACGAGGCAGTTAAGAGATACATTATATCATATAAGAGATATATGAGATATATTGCGTCATGTAAGAGAATGAACATGGACTCTGCAGTCACATGAAGGAACCTAAGTCTGAATTCCACCTCTGACACTTACTAACTTTGCAGAGCAAAGGATGTGATTGACTTCTTTGAAACTCAACTGCCACAACCACACAATGAGACGAATGGTATCCTTTTCAAAAAGATTTTTTTAAGAATAACAAATACAAAGGACAGTATCAGACAATGAGTTCTCAATAAATGTTAGTCACCTGTCTCCCAGAATATTTTTCAATTTTCATGAGGATATGTACACATAACTATAGTTACCCAAGATGCTCTCAAGTACTATAATAAATTTTAAAATATAATCAATGCATGGAATTTCAAAGGAGCTGGAATAGCCAAAAGAACCCTTAAAAAGAAGAACATGGAACAAAATAGAAAACTCAGATATAAACCCACAATTATAAGATCAAATAACTTGCAACAAAGGAGACAAGAATATCTAAAGGAGAAAAGACAGTCTCTTCAACAAATGGTACTGGGAAAACTGGACAACTACATGCAAAAGAATGAAATTGGACCACTTTCTTAGATCACACACAAAAATAAATTCAAAATGGATCAAAGACCTAAATATGAGACCTGAAACCACAACAATTCTAGAAGAGAGCACATGCAGTAATTTCTCTGACTTCAGCCATAGCAACATTTTTCTAGATATGTCTCAAGAGAAATAAAAGCAAAAATAAACTACTGGGACTACATCAAAATAAAAAGCTTCTACACAGTGAAAACAATCAACAAAACTAAAAGGCAACCTACTGAATGGGAGAAGATATTGCAAATCACATATCCAATAAAGGGTTAGTATCCAAAATACATAAAGAACTTACATGACTCAACACCCAAAAATCAAATAACCCAATTAAAAAAATGGGCAGAAGACACGAACAGACATTTCTCCAAAGAAGACATCCAGATGGCCAACAAACACATGAAAAAATGCTCAACGTCACTCATCATCAGGGAAATGTAATTCAAAACTACAATAGGATATCACCTCACACCTGTCAGAATGGCTAAAATCAACAACACAAGAAACAACAGGTATTGGTGAGGATGTGGAGCAAAAGGAACCCTTGCGCATTGTTGCTGAGAATGCAAACTGGTACAGCCTCTCTGGAAAACAGTATGGAGGTTCCTCAAATAATTAAAAATAGAACTACCATACAATCCAGTAATTTTTACCCAAAAAGTACAAAAACATTAATCCAAAGGGATACATGCACCCCTATGTTTATAGCAACAATATTTATAATAGCTAAATTATGGAAGCTGACCAAGGGTCCATCAATAGATGAATGGATAAAGAAAATGTGGTACACACACACATACACACACACACACACACACACACACATATACGTAGTGGACTATTATTCAGCCATAAGAAAGAATGAAGTCTTTCCATTTGCAACATGAATAGAGCTGGAGAGTGTAATGCTAAGTAAAATAAGTCCGTCAGAGAAAGACAAATACCCTATGATTTCACTCAGATGTGGAATTTAAGAAACAAAACAAACACACATGGGGAGGGGGAGGAAAGAGGAAAACCAAGAAACAGACTCTTAACTATAGAGAACAAACTGATGCTTACGAGAGGGGAGGTGGGTGGGGGGATGGGTGAAATAGGTGATGGGGATTAAAGAGTACACTTATCATGATGAGCACAGAGTAAGGTCAAAAGAAGAACAAAATAACAACAACAACAACAACAAAGCTGGAAGACTCACACTCCCCAATTTCAAAACTTATTACAAAACTACAATACTAGTACTGGCACACTGTAGTATAGGATAGACATATAGACTAATGCAATAGAATAGAGAGCCCAGAGTAAATCCTCACATATATGGGCAATTCACTTTCAATAAAGGTGCCCCAGGACCATTCAACGGGGAAAGGATAGTGTTTCAAACAAACGGTGCTGGGAAAACTGGATATCCACAAGAATGAAGTTGTAGCTTTACCTTATACCGTATAGAAAAACTGGCCCAAAGTGGATCAAAAATCTAAATTTAAGAGCTAAAACTATAAAGCTCTTACAAGGTAACGTGGAAATTCTCCATGACCTTGGATTTGACAACAGTTTCTTAATCATGATGCCAAAACCATAGGCAACAAAAGAGAAAGATAAATTGGGCTTCATAAAAATTAAAAATCTGATACATTAAATGACACTGTATGAAAAGTAAAAACAAACAGAAAATGGGAGAAAATATTTATAAATCATATGTCTGATAAAGGATTAATATCCAGAATAGAAAGTATTCCTACAAGTTAACAACAAAAAAATACCCAATTTAAAAATGGGCAAAGACATAGGATAGACATTTTTCAAAGAAGATAAACAAATGGCCGACCAGCACATGAGAAGATGCCCATCATTAGTCATTATGGAACTGAAAATCAAAACCACAATGAGATAGCACTTCACACATATACTGGTTGGCTAAAGTTTTTAAAAAAGTCGTATTTTAAATGTAAGATAAGCACTGGAAGGATGTGGAGAGGCTGCAAGGCTCATACACTGCTGGTAGGAATGTAAAATGGTCAGCCACTGTGAAAACCAGTTTGACAGTTCCCCAAAATGGCAAACAAGGATCACTAGATGACCCAGCAATTCCGTGTCTGAGTATACAACCAAAAGAATTGAAAACGGGCTCACACAGAAACTTGTACGCCAATATTTATAGCAGCATTATTCACCACGGTCAAGGCAAAAACAGCCCAAGTGTACACATCAACAGATTAATGGATAAGAAAATACACTATGTACATACAGAAGAATATCATTCAGCCATAAGAAGGAATGGAGTTCTGGTACATTCCATAACACAGGTGAAACTTGAAAACTTTATGCTAAGTGAAATAGGCCAGGCACAACAGGGCCAATAATGTAGGATTCCACTTATATGAGATATCTAGGATAGGCAAATTCGTATTAAAAGTAGAACAGGGGGCGCATGGGTGACTCAGTCAGTTAACTGTCTGACTCTTGACTTCCGCTGAGGTCATGATCTCACAGTTGGGGACTTAGAGCCCTGTGCCGCAGGGCCTTTCAGCGCAGAGCCAGCTTGTGATCCTCTCTCCCCCTGTCTCTCCCCCTCCCCTGCTGTGCTCTCTGTCTTAAAATAAATAAATAAACTTTTTAAAAAAGTAGAATAGAGGCTACTAGGGGTTGGGGGAATGGAGAGTTATAGCTCAATGGGTACAAAGTTTCTGTCTGCCAATATGAAAATGTTCTAGAAATACTGATCATTACACAACATGGTGAACGTACTTAATGCACTTAACTGTACATGCGAAAATGGTCAATATGGCACATTTTATGTATTGTGTATTTTACCACAATATAAAAAGTTAAGCAAAAACTTCTGGACCAGGAAAAAAAATCTAATTATTGATCATAGCTAAGGGAAACATTACAACATAGGCTCTTACCTACATGAGAATCTAGTACTATAGTAATTAAGTATAATACTGTCATAAGCAAACAAATCAACTACCATTTTTTTTTTTTGCAAACTATATTCAGATAAGTTTACTTATGTTGGCTTCCAAAACAAATCAAAGGCTTAGATAAAATTAAATCGCCTCATAGTTGTATGCCAGTCTCATTAAACCCAAGACATATCAACATTGTGCAACTTAAAATCTATAGAACATGTAGTTTTTCAATTATTTTTCATATTCAACTATCTTTAAGTGTTCAATGTTAGCTATAATTAAGGAAAAAATAAAATTTAAAACATTGCTCCATCAAAAAACAAAACTTAAGAATTTTGCCCAACTACTTAGGAGGATAAGAGAAGTCCAAGGATATGGTGTAATGATATGATGTAAGGGCTATAAATTAAAGCTTTAAGAAGTCAACTTTGTGAAAGGTACAGCAACTCTCTCCCTGACCATCCTCAAAAAAAAAAAAAAAAAAAAAAAAAAAGCTTTGGAATTAGATCTTAGAAATCACAGAAGCTAATAGTATTTTGATTTCCTTCTTTTTAAAAAATACAGTTGGAGGATTTGAGAATGAGGGAAGACAAAACTAATATTCCAGTAGTGGGCAAGGTATTTAATGTCTTACTCAATATTTTTAGTTTTGTCCATTAACTTCTCATTATGTTTAATTTTTTTTCCTTGTTTTGCATTTTTTTTAAATATGGACAACGTCACCACTGTATGTGTCATCTTTGTGCAGGTGCCATCCCAATCTCAAGCCATACTGTTCCAGTTTTAGTATGTGTGGCTCACGCCAGCAGTGTTTGGTATTCTTACTTATATTTTTCATATATTTTAATTGAGGCATAAATACTTACACATTTAAACATTTCCAATGTTTAACTCTTATAAAGCACAGCTCTCAAGGGTATATGACATGTTACAAATACATGCATCTAAATAATTCCCCCCAACCTCAAGAGACAGAACATTTCCATTACCCCCAGGAGGTTTCCCGGTCCCAGTCATTCTGGAAATCATCCCCTTTACCCACAGAGGCAATGTGCATCCATCTTGATATTCATTATATTCATGTTCATCCATATTGCTGCATGCATGTACAGTCTGCTGCTTTTTATTGCCAAAAAGTATTCCACAGTAGGAATATATGAAAATCCATCTATTTTCCTATTAATAGACATTGAGTTGTTTCTAGTTTGAAGCTATCATAAATAGAGCTGTTATGAACATTCCTGAACAAGTCATTTGTGTGAACATGTGTTTCATTTCCCTTAGGGGTAATTATGGAGGAATGAAAATGCTAGATCATAAAGTAGGTATACAGTGAAGTTTATAAGAAACTGCCAAAGGTTTTTAAACATATTGTGGCATTTTACACTCCGATCGGCAGTGTAGCAGAGGTCCAGGCGCTCTACATCCTCACTAAAATCTGGTGTTGTCACACTGTTTTTCTCTTAAATACATTTTGGAGAGGTTTAATTTATATACAAGAAAGTGCACCCCTTTAAAATGTACAGTTCGGTGAACGCTGACCACTATACATAGCCCTATAACCACAACCAGCAGACAGTCAAGGACATTTTCATCGCTCCAACTCCCTTCATGCTCCTTTGAAATCAAAGCCCTCCCAGTTCCAGGCAACCTGTGATATGATTAGTTTACTCAGTTCTAGAATTATGTAAGTAGAATCTGACATTATGTCCTCTTCCGAGTCTGGCTTCTTTTTTCTCAACATTTTGAGATTCATTTGTGTTGCTGAGTAGATCAGTACTTCTTTTTAAATTTCTGAGTAGCATTCCATGACGTGGATATACCATTATTTGTTGATGGATTTGCGGTTGCTTCAAATTTGGGAATACTATGAATAAAACTGTTATAAAATTCATGTACAAGGCTTTTTGTGGACATTGGTTTTCACTTCCCTCGGGTAAGTACCTAGGAGTGGGCCACATGATAAATGTATGCTTAACTTCTGAAAACTGCCAAAATATTTTCCTAAATGGCTATGTCATTTTACATCCCTCTCAGCAATGTTTAAGAGTACAGGTGCCGCACATACCCAATAACCCTTGGTACTTTTGTTCTTCTTAATTTTAGCTTTCTAATGGGAGAACAGTGGTAGCTCACTGTAGTTTTAATTTGCATTTTTCCCCTGAAGGTTGATACTCCTGAACATCTTTTCATGTGCGGATACACAGTTCCTACATATTCTTTTATGTAGTTCAACTTTTCCCCATTTTAAAAAGTTGTCTGGAAGCAAGTCCTTGATTAGATAGATGTTTTACAAATATATTTTTCTCCCCATCTGTAGCTTTGCTTTTCATTTTCAATTTTTTTTACATTTATTTATTTTTGAGAGACAGAGAGAGGCAGAGCACAAGTGGGGGAGGGGCAGAGAGCAAATGAGACGCAGAATCTGAAGCAGCTCCAGGCTCTGAGCTGTCAGCAGGGGGCTCAAACCCAGGAACCCTGAGATCATGACCTGAGCCAAAGTCAGATGCTTAACCAACGGAGCCACCCAGGTGCCCCTGCCTTTCATTTTCTTAATGGTGCTTTACAAAGAGCAAAAGTTTTTACTTTTGATGAAATACAATGTATCATTTTGTTTTATTTCCTGGTTAGTGTTTCTTGTGTCCTATCTCAGAACTCTTTGTCTAACCCACAAAGTCATATATATTTTGTTCTTGACTAGAAGTTTTATTGTCTTAGCTTTTACATGTATGTCAGTGATCTACTTAGGGTTAATTTTTTGTGTGTGATGTAAGGTGAAGGTTCATGTTTATCCATATGGTTATCTACTTGTTCCAGCACCACTTGAATAACCTCACTGAATTCAAACGATCACACACACACACACACACACACACACAGGTCTCCCAACTCTCCACTGCCTTTCACTGCTATATAGATCTATTATACCAATTCTATACTGTCTCGATTTCTGTGGCTTTGAATATTATAAAATAGCACTGTCAACAAGTAACATAAAATTACTATTTTTCAAAACAGTTTTGGCTACTGTGTCCTTTGCATTTCCAAAGAAATTTTAGAATTAACCTGTTTATTTATAATAAAAAAATTGTTACGCCTTGCTAGAACTTAAATTGGGATTGAACTGGATTTATACAGCAATTTGTGGCTCAGTCATATCTTTAAAAATTTTTTAATGTTTTAAGAGAGAAAGTGAGAGAGAGAGAGAGAGAGAGCGTGAGCAGGGGAGCGTCAGAGAGAGAGGGAGACACAGAATCCGAAACAGGCTCCAGGCTCTGAGCTGTCAGCACAGAGCCTGACGCAGGGCTCGAACCCACAAACCGTGAGATCATGACCTGAGCCAAAGTCAGACGCTTAACCGATTGAGCCACCCAGGCGCCCCTCCGTCATATCTTGAGTCTTCCAATCCATAAACATAGTATATCTCTCCACTTACTCAGGTTGTCTTTAAGATATTAAAACAATAAGGTTATATTTTTATTTCATTTCCAACTGTTTATTGTATATAAATACACTGATTTTTACACAGTAACCTTGCATCCTTGTACCTTGTGACCTTGCAAAATCTGCTTACTAGTTCTAGAAAGTGTTTTTGTTCTATGTGCACAATCATGTTGTCTGCAAATAGTTTTACTCCTTCCTTTCCTTTTTCCTTCCTTCCTTATGTTTCCTTTTCATGATTTATTAATAGGAATCCAGTACAATGTTGAATAGATGTATTGAGGGTAGACCTCCTCACCCTGTTCCTATTCTTGCTAGTAAAGTATTCAATATTTCTCCAAGTACAATAGCTGTAGGTTTTTTCATAACCCTCACGTATCCAATTGGATAAATTTCCTTATATTCCAGTTTTCTGAGAGATTTTATGATGAATGAGTATTAAATTTTGTCAAAAGCTTTTTCCACGTCTACTGAGATGATGATCATACAAATTTTCTCCTTAAATGTATTATTTTGCTGTTAAATACGTTAATTATTAATATGTTAAAATGACAAGCTTTCTCTGGGATAACTCCAACTTAATCATGACATTATTATCCTTTTCATATATTGATAGGTTTGACTTGCTCCCATTTTGTTAAGAATTTTATCTACAGCCATAATGGTTATTGGTCTGAATTCCTTTCCTTATAATGTTCTTGTCTAGTTATTACCAGGCGTATGCTGGGCCTCATAAAAAGGAGATGGGAGTGTTTCTCCACCTCGTTTTCTGAGTTTGTATAGAATTGGTATGATTTCTTCCTTAAACATGTGATAGACTCTATCCATGCAGCCATCAGAATCTGGAGTCTTCTTTGTGCGGAGGTTTTTGATTATAAATTCAATTTCTTTAACGTTTATGGCACTAGTCAGATTTCTTTTTATTTCTCCTGTGCCAGTTTTGGTAACTTGTATCTCTCAAGGTGTGACACTGTGATTTATAAGAAGAAATACATATTTGGTCTTCATCCCCATTCCTGGCACAGAGCTCCTAAAACCCTTGGAATTTCCTCAGAGGAGAGAGCAACAATGCTGTCTTTTGTTGTGTTAATGAGGTGACTTTTGGACTGCACCTAAGAATAGGGGCTGGTTGCCAAGAGAACCAAGCCTGTGATTAGACAGTTGTAACTTTCAGTCCCACTCCTCTGACCTCAGGGGAGGAGAGAGGGCTGAGGGCTGGAGTTCGAATCATTCCCTAATGGCGAACAATTTAATCAATTATGCATATATGTAAGGCGGCCTCCATAAAAACCCAAAAGGATGGAGTTCAAAAGCTTCCAGGTTGGTGAACACATGAGGATCTGGGGAGAGCCGTGTGCCTGGAGAAGCATGGAAACGATCCCCACACCCTTTCCCCATAACTCGCCCTACGCATCTCACCCATCTGGCTGTTCCTGAGTGACATTCTTTTATAATAAACCAGTGAGCTAGTCAGCAATACGTTTCTCTGAGTTCTGTGGGTCACTCTACCAAATTAATCAAACCCAAGGAGGGGATTGTTGGAACCTCTGATCTACAGCTAGTGGGTCAGGCAACAACCTGGCAGCTGAAGGGTTGAGGGGCCCTGTCTTACAGGAATGAGCCCTTAATCTGTGGGATCTGATGATCTGATGCTATGATGTTATCTCCAGGTACCCAGTGTCAGGACAGAGTAGAACTGTAGGACACCCCGTTGGTGTTGGAGAATTGCTTGGGGAGGGAACACACGTCCCCCATATACACAAACAAACCTGAAAGGGTACCAGAATCCTTACACAGAACTTGTCCATTTCATCTAAATTGTCAAATTCACAGACATAACGTTGTTCATAATATTCCTTTTTTATCTTTTTAATGTCTGCAGGCTCTGAATGATGTCCCCTCTTTTATTCCTGATATCAGTATCTTCTGTTTTCCCTCTTAATCACACAAACTGATTTCTAAAGTCTGAAATCCTTTCCAGAGACTGACATAAAGTTGCTATCTGGTCTGCTGTCAATTCAAAGCCAACTAGAAAAGACATACTGTCAAAAATCTGCTAAACATTTCACCATAGTTTGGCAAAATCCCGTCGTATTCGCTTCCTAGGCCATATGTTTTTGGTATCCTTATGCATCCTGAATACATATGAAAATTTCAGAGCCTTAAGTATCGGCCTTTTTCCTAGAGATCCCGGTTGATCCAAACACAATGTTTAAGTAACTAGTTCAAGGTAATAGTTAGATAAAAGATTATGATGATTAAATTAAAGGCAGCCAAGAGTGGTGACAGAAGCTAAGATTAAACAGGGAAAAATGATTCCTCTTCCAAGTTCCTCTAAACTGAAGAGAATCTGCATTATCTCTTATCTAAAGCAGATGGAATTCTAGTAACCACAAACTATGATTATGATATGAAATTCTGTCAATATCTTCAGCTAGGGATTCTAGGTTGATTCATACCTCCCCAAGGAAGATTCCAATGATACCTAATCTCTCCCACTAACTGTCTGTAGTGTAACTGTACTACTAGTATAATTTTTAATTAACTGTATATTTTGCTAAGGCATCATTGGTGCTTTAGGCGGCCAAGACTAGTGAGAGTCAGAAATGAAGGTAGCTAAAAAAACAAAAACAAAAAATAACCCCACAAATATCAATTTAAAAATGGGCAAAGCAACTGAACACACATTTCTACAATGAAGACATACAAATTGCCAATAAAAGGGTGCTCAACCTCACTAATCATCAGGGAAATGCAAACTAAAACCACAGTGAGATATCATTAGAACAGCTATTGCTAAAAAAAAAAAAAAGTGGGTGAAAATGTGGAGAAAAGAGAACCCTGGCACACTGTCTGTGGGAATGTAAATTGGTGCAGCCATTTTATGGAGGTTCCTCAAAAAATTAAAACTAGAACAATCATATGATCCAGCTATCCCACTTCTCGTATTTATCCAAAAGAATCAGGATCTTGAAGAGAATAGTTACTCAGCCTTAAAAAAGAAAGAAATCCTGCCATTTGCGACAACATGAATGAACCTGGAGAATATTATGCTAAGTGAAATAAGCCAGTCACAGAGAGATTTATAAATACTGTTTGATCTCCCTCATACGTGGAATCTAAAATAGACTCACAGAAGACATAGACTCACATCGTGAGGGGCTAGGGAGTAGGGGGCATGGAGAGCTGTTTGTCAAAGGGTACAAAGCTTCAGTTATGCAAGGTTCTGGAGACCTACTATACAGCACAGTGCTTATAACTAACGATACCGTCAGTATCTGAGCAGTTAGCACAGAGCCTGTCGCGAGGCTCAAACTCACAGACTGTGAGATCAATGGCCTGAGCTGAAGTCGGAGGCTTATCCACCTGAGGCACCCAGGTGCCCCAAGGTAGATCTTAATTTAAGGGTTTTTACCACAAAAAATAATAAAATAGTACTAACCGCAGTAACAATAATACAGGGGGGGGCAAGAGGAAACTTTGGGAGGTGATGAGTATGTTTACAGCCTTAATGGACGTTAACAGTTTCACGGTACATACTTATCCCCAAACTCGCTGAGCTGTACACATTAAATACGTACAGCCTTTTACATATCAATCATACCTCAATAAAGGGATTAAAAAGACCAAGGCATTGGGGTACCTGGATGGCTCAGCTGATTAAGCGTCTGACTTGATTTCAGCTCAGGTCATGATTTCATGGTTTGTGGGTTCGAGCCCCGCGTCAAGCTCCATGCTGACAGCACAGAGCCTGCTTGGGATTCTCTCTCTGCCCCTTCCCGGCTGTGCTCTCTTTCTCTCAAAAAATAAATAAACTGAAAAAAAAAATTTAAAGACCAAGGTATCTAAAATATTCAGAACCCTAAAATATTTGGATATCTAACAACTATTATAACAGTAGGACCTTTGAAGAAGCAAGCCCTGGATCTCTGTCTAAACAGCTTCGCGTCGAAGTCAACTAGAGAAGTTTGGGTTTCCTATTAACTCTCAGAGACAGTCTTTACCTAGGAAAAGAGAGCAAAGGAAGTCCATTCACCTTCTTGCTATTCCTTCTTCTACTGACATACTCATACCTGCTTTTTAGTATCTCTGGGCGAACAGAGATTCAAGCATGGGGTCTGAAATAAACATCACTTCCTAGAAGACAAGAGATACATCGCATATTTGCCATCACATTCAAGGACATCAGTTTTCTCAAAGGCTTCTCTTAATCCTTTGCATTCAAACCATTCTCTTTTGAGATGCGTATCAACCTCCCTTAAGCCTTCTTCACTTGTCTGCTGCTCTCACTTGGCCAGATCCTCCTGGTCTGTGGCTTTGCTCCTCCTCCAACATTACTTTCAATGACTTCAAGAAATCCTGCTTCTTTTGCAGAATTAGCAATTGGACTCTATCATTAGCTTACATTGTATTTGCACTGTGATAACACAATGTGGATAATCAGTGCACCTCACAGTCCTTGAGTTTGAAACACAAAACTGATTCAATGGACAGACAGAACAGGGGCTGGTGTTAAAAGAGGAAGGGTATGTAGGGGGAATTATTCTGTTAATAATTATTATTATTTTTGTTGGAATACTTTCTGAAACCCTTCAGGATGTACACTTAGATAAAGGGCACCGTATACGTACATGAATAATATATATGAAAGAGCACATATATAGAGAGAATGAGAATATATATGTTTTCTTCCGTTGTAACTTTTCCTAGTCTCGATAGAGAGTTAATATGAACAAACGATTACAAGATGCACAGAAGAAATTATTTTAACAGTTACTTGCTCAAAGAAAATATATCCTTCTGTCAATGACATGAAACAAATTACTTTTATAATACAGCGATAGGTAACAATAGCTTTAATATGACCAGACTCAGAGTTCTATCAGTTTTAAAATGGTAACTTCTGATTAAAGTATAACATACCCACAAAAAAAGTAGGACATATCTCACCGTTGAATTTTAAAGTGCTCTTTTGACTTAAAGTTTATTTTATCTGAAAATAATGTTACTTTGGTATACTAATGACATGTAGAAATATATGATTACAAATAGAAGAAAATATTTGGAACTTTAACCTTGAAATGTTCACTGGTTTAGTCATTTAAATTTTGTCTCCGTATATTTTTGCCTGTTTCCTTTACCCTGATTTCAATTTGGTCAGAAAAATTCCAAAATCAGGGTACCGTAAGAATTCAGATTTCAAAAGGAGCTATGAATGTCATTTAGGTCTGGTGTTCTCAAACTTGGAAGGTCACCAAGGGATCTTTTGTAAAGTTAAGGCTTTTCAGTCTCACTTCCAGGGATTCTAATTCATTAGCTTAATGGTGGGAAGAAGAATCTGCAGTTTTATAAATTGTCCAAGTGATTCTAATGATCACCCAGATGTGCCTGACTTAAATTCCTACCAAAGCAGGAATTCTGTCTGTTCTCCGCCAAGTGAAGGTCATCCTGTTAGCAAAGAACACATTCAATTTCCTTAAAAAAATGTCTTCTGACTCCTGAGCTGAATAAATTGGCTCATCTATGGATCCACTGGTCCTAGTCCTGCCCTGCATAGGACGAGACAAAATGAATCTTCTCTCTTTCCCATATTACAATCCTTGAAAATAACTTGGTATGGAGCCTTGTACGTTTCCTTTCCTCCACTTACAAAATCGGTAAGATATCTGTACGTGTGTGTGTCTAGGTATGTGTCTGTCTATCCATCCAGGGAGACACACACATCCATCTAGAGAGACACACACGTCCATCTACAGAGACACACACGTCCATCTAGAGAGACACACACGTCCATCTACAGAGACACACACACGTCCATCTACAGACACACACGTCCATCTAGAGAGACACACACGTCCATCTAGAGAGACACACACGTCCATCTAGAGAGACACACACATCCATCTACAGACACACACATCCATCTAGAGAGACACACACACGTCCATCTACAGA
>CM053571.1:130737770-130755322 GCA_028646485.1 Cryptoprocta ferox
TCCATCTAGAGAGACACACACGTCCATCTAGAGACACACACGTCCATCTAGAGAGACACACACATCCATCTAGAGAGACACACACGTCCATCTAGAGAGACACACACGTCCATCTAGAGACACACACGTCCATCTAGAGACACACACACGTCCATCTAGAGACACACACGTCCGTCTAGAGACACACACGTCCATCTAGAGACACACACGTCCATCTAGAGACACACACACACATCAAAATCTGTGTAACTTTCGACTCCCCAGATCTTAGGTACTAACAGCCTCCTATTGACTGGAAGCCTTACTGATGAGAGAAACAGTCAACTAACACATATTTTGTATATTATATGTATTATGTACTGTATCTTATAATACAGTATATACTGTATTCTTACAATAAAGTTAGAGAAAAAATATTAACAAAATCACAAGGAAGAGAAAGTACATTTACAGCACTGTCTTGTCTTTGTCAAAAAACATCCACATTTAAGCACACCCACAGAGTTCAAACGTTCATTGTTCAAGGGTCAATTGTATATATCTTCCCTATGGGCAGGGAAGGGTGTCAGTAATATATTATTAAATGGAAAAAAAGTAAATTGAAAACATTTCCTAAAAGCATTAAAATAGAGATCTGATTTATACTGAGTGCCCAGAGCATTTCCTTCCCTCATATTCACTAGGTAGGTAATATGTTTCCAGAAGCCAATATGCAGAACCCAGAGGAGAAAGCAGGTCTCTGACCAAGCTCACACAAAGTTTTTTTTAAATACAGAATCTTTATTTATTAGCAAAATGCTGGGTACTACAGATATCTAGATATCTTGAGGTAAAAGAAAAATGATGCCTATTAATCCCCAAGATCATAAGAGCTAAGACATATCCAGAAGAAATGTAATCATTGGTCCAGCTTTCCATCTATTGATATTGAAGGATACTCTCCACATTGTAAGGAAAAAGAAAACATGTTCCTAATGATGTAAGTTCTGCCAAGCTGTATTAAAGACAAATGCAGTGAGCAAGAGTGTAAGTCAAGAGACTATGTCCTCCCGAGGTTGTAAGAAGAAAAAAGAAGTTGCAGGAGCAGGAGCAGGTGGCACTACTCCTAACTGTGCCAGACGTGGATCCAGAACAGGGATATACAACAAGTGGGAAAGGCCGTAAAAAACCAATTCTGAATCAAAAACACACCCAATATCAAATAGAAGATTCAACAGCAGCTAGTGTGACTAAGGAAAAGGAAATACACTCTTTAACTTGCCATCTTTTGATAGTAATCGTTAGCTCTGGGCTGCCTAACAACTTTCCCAAAAATAGATGAATATTCAGAGATATCAAATTTGGGTTCTAGGTCTATTCTCTTATTCACAAATCAACACAGCAGGATTTCTTGCATATTAATAGATAACCAGACAAAAAACAATTACCATCACATTTAGTTTCTTTAACCTAAGTACGACATATCCAGTTGTCTTTCAGATTATTTTGGAAGTACAAAAGGCCATCTTCCATATCTTATTATGTAATAAACTACTTGTGCAATACTCATTTTTTTAATAGGATAATTTTAACTTGAAAACCTATTTTGGTGGAAGCGATCCAGAATTAAGCTTTTATTTTTTTTTAAGATCTTATCTTTTAATTTTTTTTTAGGTCTTTATTTTATTCTGAGAGACAGAGAGTGAGCGGGGGAGGGACGGAGAGAGAGGGAGACACAGAATCTGAAGCAGGTTCCAGTCTCTGAGCTGTCAGCACAGAGCAAGATGCAGGGCTCGAACTCACGGACTGTGAGATCATGACCTGAGCCAAAGTCGGACACTCAACCAACTGAGCCACCCGGGCACCCCCAGAATTAAGCTTTTAAATGGAGATGACCTCCTACTCCAGACCAACAGAACATACAGAAGGCTCATAAGATCTAACATATTTAATTCTTTATGGTCAATTGAAATTAGATAAATAAGAGGACAATCTTTGAGCCCAATAACCTTTCGTTTTACTAATCTAATCACATCAACCAGAAAGAAAAACAAGTGCCTACCATATGGTCTTTCTGTGACAGAGGATAGCTGCATTCAATAACAGCATCTGTGCGTCTTCGGCGACGCGAGCATTGCTCATACTTAAATCACCACGTCGTTAAATATCAGAAGACGACACTTCCCTTCACAAAGCCAAGAACAAAAGAAACTGAGTATCGCTTTCATACTAGATTATTTGGCCTGGTAAAAAGGAGAGAAATGAAGAAAGGATCAGAGATTGCGTAATCAAGGAATAAGGACTTCATAAAATGTTTCCCTTGGAAGAAACGAGTTCTAAGGAACACTAACAACGAGTGGAGAAACCTTCTTTTGGCCAGGGTACTCGTTTGTGGATGGCCTGGCTCTACTGATGTGTCCCATTCAACAGGATCAAATCCAGACTTCTGCTGAAGTGTCCCTCCATACCTGTTCTTGCTACTCCTGCCATTCTTAATTCTGACAGGCTTTACCTTTAATCCCCACCTGCAGCATAAAGCTTTTGGCATGCAACGGTATTCTGACATCTAGACTCAGGTACACAAAGGAACACGTGTTTAAATGCCAGGGTTAGATTACATGGTCCTATATAGCCAGCCTAGACTGAATCCTAGGCCTCCACTGAAAAAACAGACATGCTTTTAAAAAAAAGATTTAAGTATTGTTTTGAGGAGTGTGCATCCTTTTCAAAAAGTATTTAAGTATCGTTTTAAGCAGCCTAGGCTTCCTAGAAACCAGATTTTCACAAGACTAGAAACGTATTGCTTATTTTTTAAAATCTGTAAATGGTGTCTTTTTATTGTACTTTTGGAATGAAGCAAAATAGAGAAAATACAAAAATAGTATCACTCCAATTCTTATCTAGAACTACCAACTGCTAACGTTCTGTCATAGTCAATGTTGTGATCAATTTTAACTTGCAATGAAAACTTTATGATATTAACAATATTTAGTAAAGGGCATTAATATATCGGCCATTCATCTTAAGAAAAAAAAAGATCACCAATACAGACATACTATCTTTTTATAGTTTCCCTGCCAGCGTGATTCCCCATCCACTAGTCTATTAATTACCATTATCTCACCTCTTAGCGCAAAGTATTTCATTCATTTGTGCTACACACTGTCTGGGTTACTGTTACCTGGCTACCAGCTTCTCAAAGGGAAGAAAGATGCAAAGAAAAAAGGCACCAAAGGTTGGTCCTAATGGAAATGGAGGTCTCAAAGACAAAGTACCCTACACACTTCTGTATCATCTAAATTCGCCATTCATGTGTTATGTACCCATAACCCAGAGAGAAACTCAGTAACACTCTGGAATTCTCCTTAGTCTTGATTCACTCATTCATTCACTCATTGGGAAAAAAAAATACTTGTGGGCCTATGATGTGCAAGGCGTTCATTCTTCTAGGCACAGAAAATACAACGTGAACAAAACAAAGCGCACTGAACACATTCTGGGTATCTGATCTGTCCAAATAAATACGCAAAACCAGACGGAGACGAAGGGACAGGGGAGACAGACACAGCAAGCAAGGGGGGCAGGTCGTGCTGGGGGAGCAGGGCAGCCGAGGCTTCCCTCAGGTGACCTCAAGGCAAAGCCCGAGCAGGGAGAGTGTCCCTGGTGGAGGGGATGCTGGTGGGACGGCTCTAGGGAACGCCTCGCCCGGTGACCATACCCGAGAGTCCAGAGTGGCGAGCACAGAGGGAGGAGGGCGGGAGCAGCAGGAGGTAAGGTCAGGGAGGTGGGAGGGTGGATTGTGCGTGTGTGCGCACTTCGGCTTGGCTTTCCCCCCTGGGGGAAGTGAGAGGCCATCAGAGGAATGTGAGCGGAGGAGTGACAGGCTCTGATTTACAGGAGGCCCGCTCTGGTCAGTGTGTGAACAAACTCCAGGCTGGCGAGCGCGGAGGCTGAGAGACCGTCAGCCAGATTTGCACGAGGGGATCAAAGATCACTCGGAGAAGCCTGAGCTGGAAGGCGGGGGCGCGAGTGCTTGAGAGGAGGAGCAAACTGGGAAGGCGGGCAGGAGTGGTTTTCCATTTGCCTCTACTATCCAAGTGGAGACTGGGCGGGCAGGTGGATGCAGGAACCCGAATTCAAACAGGGGTGGGGAGACACACACACACTCACTCACACACACACACACACACACACACTCACTCACTCACAGGTGTCTATGTGAATTATCAGTATATACTGGATATTAGAAACCAGAGTACTAACCATTACACTGTGGAACTCCATTTGATATTCAAAGTCAGAAAACGGGAGCGCCTGGGTGACTCAGTCGGTTAAACAGCTGACTCTTGGTTTCAGCTCAGGTCATGGTCTCACAGTTTAGTGAGTTCGAGTCCCATGTCAGGCTCTGCGCAATCAGCAAGGAGCCTGGCTTGGGATTCTCTCTCCCTCTCTCTACACCCCTCCCCTACGTGCACTGTCTCTGTCTCTCTCAAAATGAATATATAAACTTTAAAAAACACGTTTCTAAAAAAATAAGTAAAACCATAAAACTGAACACAGAGAGAAGAAAAGAAGCTCCAACTGAGCCCTGCTATATATGAAGATTTAGCAGGCCAGAAAGTTGAGGAAGCTTCGGGGACTGAGAAGGAGGGATGAATGACAGGGGCGCATAATCAAGACAGTACAGTGTATCGGAACCTAAGTGAACTCTGAATAGAAATGAAAGCCTTTCCTATGTATTCATTCATTCATTCAACAATATTTATGAAGCATCTACTATGACAGACACAGTAGAAACAAACATGGCGCCTGTTCCTATGGGGGTTCCAGGGAAGGGGGGACCATAGATAAATAAACGGGTAAGCACTATTCCTGAGAAAGTACCGGGTATTTGGGAGATAATGCACTGGGGGGCCACGAATCCAGTCTTGGAGGCTCCAGAAAGGCTTTCCTGAAGGAAGTGATGAAGAAAAGACCAGAATGATGAGTCAGAACCAGGCATGGGGGGGTGGCAGGTAGAGGAGCCGGAGGGAAGGGTGGAAGAAAACAGCATTTGTGAGGGCCCGAAGAGGAGACGCGTGTGACTCCCCGGTGGACCTGACGGCAGGGCAGCACTGAAGTGCAGGAAGAGGTGGCACGTGACGGGAGAAGGGCAGGCCAGGTGCCCTGCTGCCAAAGGCAACGGGAGGCCAGAGCGCTGTTTTCCACAGGGCAACGCTGAGGAGGGGCACTCTGACTCCCGCAGGGGCAAAGTGCTGGCTGGCGACAAAGCTGGGCAACTGGGAGACCAGTTAGGAAGGGAGAGGCCGCTGGCCTGGACTCGGGTAGCGGGCGGTGGGATTTGGAAGGCCGACTCCACAGGACTTTGGCTCGGAGGAATGTGGAGACAGAAGGGTCAAGGGTGATAACCTGCTTTTTGATGCGGACAGATAAGGAGGTGGCGGTGCCACTCACAGAAAGGAGGCACTCGGCGAGAGGAATCCAATTTGTCCAGTTTGAAATGCCTTTGGGCGTTTTTCTGGATACGAACAAAACACCGTTTGGTAAAGAGGCAAAAGCCTCCACCGGTCCGAAGGAAGATCAGCTCCAAGACCCGGGGTTGAGCTGTGACTTGAGAATCAGCAGCGTGCAGATTCGAGCCACCGGCGAGGGTAAAATGAAACCCAGGGAGACAAGAGAAGAGCAGAGGAATGGCAAGAGCCTGGCTCCAGGTTAAGCCAACCCGAAGGGGCAGCAGAGGAAGGAGAACCCGAGGGAGGGAGGAAGGGCGAGAGGGAGAGCAGGAGAGGGTCTGGGACCAGAGCAAAGCATCCAGGTACTCCAGAAAGAAGAGCAGAAGGATGAACTCTCGTGAGTTCATACCCAGGGAAATGCCTTCCTGTGTTATTGACACTATTCCAAAATCAACCCACAATTGCCTTTCACCGGCCCTGGCACGCTGCAGTCCGGGGCTAGCTCAGCCTGGATGAAGAAGCAGGCCGTGAGATGAAAGCATCGATTAGCCTTAGTAAATACGTCTGCCTGGACGACAGACCGTGAACGTGCGAAACATTCTATTACTGGGCAATACAAGCGCCTACAGACCAAAAGCGAAATAAATCCCAGAAATAGGAAAAGAACCTGGTCTAAAAAGCTGAGGAAAAAGTTTTTACCTTTGGTTAAAAAGAAAAAAGCAAGTTGAGCCTTCAAGGATGCGCCGTATAGGGTAGGAGAGGGGTGACCAGGTCACGGGGTCTAAACTAAGTGATTCTGTAAGCAGAGCTCCTCAAGGCTGGCTGTCAGAACACTGCCCAGATCGGGCTGTACACACACACACACACACACACACACACACACACACACACCCCGAAGCACACGCAGCCGGCTCAGGGTGCGGGAGCCGTATTTTCAGACATGTAAAGTATACGATTCTGTACGAATACAACTGCGCCATCCTCCCAGTACAATCCCCAAATACATTCTACTGAATTGTCACAATTCATTATTTGAAGAGGACTGTCTGTTATTTGTTTGGTTTTTAACCTTCTGAAATACTCTTGGGGGGGGGTGCTTACATTTATCCATGTATCAACACAATTAGTCTGATACAGATGAACGAGAAGTTTCTGAATGTTTTCCAACAAAGCAACAGACCTGTTCTATAAAAAGTGGAGTTAGCTAATTAGATAAATCCTGAAGCAGAGATTTCCATTAATCCACTGCATCGATTTCTTCTGTCCTGCACAGTTCAGTTTCTTGGCTGATTAAGAGCATTAATATCAAGACATATACACTCGTCTCTCTGTTAGGTAAAAACACCTATCAATCTACTATTCAAACACACATTTAGGAACATAGCTGTTGGTTTCTAATATCTTTTAAAGAAAGACAGTACTACTGTAATGTAATACTTCTAATAAAATTAAACACAAAAATTAATTGCAGCGTTCAAAGACTTAAATATCCATCAATCCAAAGCATTCCTCTTTTTATTACTAATAAATACTCACAAGATTTCACATGCTTCAGAAGTATCAATGAGAGCTAAGTATACAACAGTGACACAGGCAATAATTACTCCTTACCCTGATTTTTTAAAATGTTGTCTGACAGCATAAAGCCCCTTTCTTTCTATTTCTGCATAGAATGTAAGCAATCTACCTATTCTTTAAAAACCCAAACAATATTACAGCTTAACACCAAACTCAAGTTCTGTGTATAATCTTCAAATACAGGCAATATAATGTTTTCTTGTTTCCCAAACTAGAAACAATGCGGCCATGCCAGCAGTAACATCCAAATGAAAACAAATTTCACAGTGCTTAAAAAAAAAAAAAATACATAACTGTCAGTGTTCATATAAGCCAAGTTTGCAACTGGAAACATTGCTTTGTAGCCAAGGACAAGACGTGTCTATTATAAATTCTTGGTTTCAGGACATCCCTTAAATGACCAAAAAAAAAAAAAAAACCCCAAAACAAAAAAACCCAGTAACATTAGTTCTTGCAAATACAATGCAAATAGCACGCTAATTAAAGTATTCACAAGACAATGACAGATCAGGCTTTGGGACCACAGTACATATTATTATGTAACTACAATACACATTAAGCAATCACCAAGTTGTAGGTAGGCCTTCCAAAAGGAGTGATTATGGTTTACCATGATCAGAGGATTGTGGTGTTATACTTAATCACATTTTACCTGCGAGCAGGTGTTTACAGGTGTCAAAAAGTAAAACACTGGTTCTAACGGTAAGTCTATAGGTCTATTAACATGTACAGTAATGGCATACTGTACCTCCCTCCCTGTATTTCCTACAGAGACTTTCTAATCCAATATGAAGTAAGACACATGAAGCGAGTTTTTGTACACGCTTTAAAAACAAAACTGTAGGGGCGCCTGGGTGGCTCAGTCGGTTGAGCAAGCGGCTTCGGCTCAGGTCACCATCTCGAGGGTCGTGGGTTCGAGCCCCACGTCGGGCTCTGTGCTGACAGCTCAGAGCCTGGAGCGGGTTTCGGCTTCTGCCTCTCCCTCTCTCTCTGCCCCTCCCCTGCTCACGCTGCCTCTCCCTCTCTCTCTCTCTCTCTCTCTCACAAAAATAAATAAAAAAAAAAAAACTTCTCTTAAAAACAAAAATTTAACCTGGTTCATTTTTACTAAAATGCCAAAACTCACACACTCAGAACTAGACCTTGTGGCCGTAAAGTTACAATGTAACACTTCCAGGCACAAAAGACACATAATGAGAGTAGAGGCTCTTTGGGGGATGTCACTGGTACCTACCCAATGTGTCAATAAAAACAGCGCCAGCTCAAAAGCAAAGTTTGGAGGACAGCAGTATTCAGCACCTTTAGCAAGCGAATTACAGAAATCCCCAATAATGAAGTGAACACACTACAGTCATCACAGAACTCCAAATATGAAGGGGGAAAAGAAGAGGAGAGGCGGCGGGGCAAACGGGGGTAATAAGTCAACGGATTTTCCGATTTCCTGCCTGCCCAAAAGAACGTCAGGAAGCCGCAGAACCTTCGGGGCCCTCCCTAAGGCGGAGGGCTAAGGCCGGGCGAGCCGCCTGACCCCCGGGGCGGCTCCCGCGCTCCTGAACTCGGGGCCGCCAAAGGCGGGGCGTAAAGGAAAGAACGGCAAAGGCAGGGTCTTCGGGGAGTTGGAATCACGACCCTATGACTCTGTTGTTTGTTTGTTTCTCAAGGCCACGCTTAACGCGGCCACGGGACACCCGTTTCTCCACCCGGAGCAGCGGTCCACACCGAGGGCAAAGCCAGAACACCCACCAAAGCCCACGCGGGGCTGTCCCCGCTGCGACGCCGGCCTGCCCTCCCTCCACCTCCGGGGGCCGACCTTGGATACGGACACACAACAGGGCAGCAGGGCGCCCGGGAAGCGGCCCAGCGCCACGGCTGCGGGGGGCGCGGGGGGGCTGACGGAAGAGGCCGCCTGGAAGCTTCCCTGCCACCTGCGGCGGGACGAGCCCCGGCTCCGAGAGCACCGGCATGCCGCGGCGTCGCAAGCGGGGACACCCCTCCCGCAGGAGCATCGCTGAAGTTCCTGGAAACAAAAGTGGGCAAGGCTGCACCGCCCTGCGGTCAAGGTGGCGCACTCGCACACGCCGTCCCAAGGCGCCCACAGCCCCTCGGCCGCCCCCCCCGCCCCGCTGCGGGCCCCCCCGCGGCCAGGGGCCCGGGACGCTGCCTCCGCACTTACCTCGCAGGTGGGGGACGCACAGGCCTTGAGCTTGTCACCATCTCCCTCCGGTAGACCAGTCCGACGTGTGGCCATCATTTCATCTCAAATGACAAAGAAGGGACCAACGCTTTGGAGTCCACATTGGGGGCAGGAACGCTAGCGCACACCGAGAAGGGAAGACTGCCACACGGGGCTCCCCGGGGGTGCGGGCTGGCCACACAAGCAACGTGCCAGGGGACGGAATGTTTTTATGAGCCCCTTGCGATGAGTTCTTCGCACTTCAACTGACTGCGCCGTCGTCGCCCATGTCTCGAGACTTAAAAGAAAAAACCCAAAACCAAAACCAAAGCAGACGGGTCTTCTCCGCAGCTAACGAGGCCAAGTGCAGAGGGCGGTCCTCCTCCTCGCCGGCGCGACGCCGAGACCCGGAGGAGTCCGAGCGGGTCGCGAAGGCTGCAGCGCCGGCTCCCAGAAAGATCTCTCCTGCAACGGAACGGTTACAAGGGCATGAACTTTCTCCAGACGCTGACCTTAGCCTTGCCCCATGCCTACACCGAGTTCGCCTTTCCGACCCTGGGCAGGATTATTCGGTCCGCGCTGATGAACCTCAAGCACGAAAGAGGAACTAATCCTCCCACAGAGAATTTTCCTGATTTCCCATAAATCAGGAAAAAGAGAGACAGAGAGAGACAGAAGCATCAGAACCGCACGGTGCTTGCGTCAAACACGCCTGGAGGGTGTGCAGCCTTCAAGAAAGAATTTCCCTTTCCTCCAAGTGCATTTTCATCCGTGTCTTTCCCGGGCAGGAGAGACGGTGTCTACGCTCTTCGGCGTCACCCAGACCCTTGGGCTCAGCGGAAGTTTTCTCCCCGCGAGACGAAGATGCAATAACACGGTTCACCACCACCACCACCACCCCGCCACCAAAATAAAAACAAAAAGCCAGGCTGCGAGGCCGGCAGCGCTGGCTCGGCCGCCGTTTGCAGGCGAGCCGGGGGCGGGGGGGGGGGGGCTGTCTGGGCGCCCGCCCCCGCGCCCCCCGCGCCCCGAGGCCGCCCCGGAGGAGGCGGCTGTTTCGCTCGGCCCGCGGCGGGGCGGGGTGGGGAGGCGCGCGCGGCCGCGGGTGGGACTCGAGCGCAGCTCCCTCTCCGGGACATGATTCCCAAGCGACAGAAACGAAGCCGCACCCCGGGCAACTTTTATGTACTTGCTGCTCCCCAAACTACCATTCGACGCTACCTTTCCCTTTCCCTGGGGCCACCTAGGGAAGAAAAAAAAAAAAAAAAGAGGGAGAGAGCGAGAGCGAGAGAGAGAGCGAGAGAGAGAGAGGGAAGAGAAAACCACCACCCACCTACCACTATTTCCTCCGCCCCTTCCAGAGGCGGGTCGGGGATCTCGATCTCCCGGGAAGGGCGGCCCAAATATGTCCTTTCCAAAAAGGTGTCGGGAGACCCGCGGGAAAGCCAGAAAGGCCGGAGGGCTGGCCCGGCCCGGCCGGCGCGGCGCGGCGGCGAGCGGCGGCGGGGACGCGGCCCGGGCGCCGGGCCCGGCCGGGACGCGCTAGGCCGCAGGCTCGGTTAATATTCATGAGCGGACGCGAGGCGCCCCTCCTCCACGGCCGGCCGGCCGGACCCCGGCGCCCGCCGCCCGCCTTTGTGCCCTGCCCTCCGGCCCCCGGCCCTCCCTCGCTCGGCACCCGCGGGCGCGGCCCCTCCGCCCCCGCCGGCCGCCCGCCGCCGCCGCCGCCGCCTCCCCGCGGCCCCGCGCCAGCGCCGGGCGGGGCGGCCCGAGGCGGCGGGAAGGGAGGGAGCCCGCGGCGAGCCCGGCTCTCCGCACCCGCCCGCGGGCGCTGCGCCCTGTCGGCTACGGCGCCAAGCCGAACGGACACGCACCGGAGAAGGCGGCCCGCGAGGATCCGCTCGGGGCTGGCCGGCCCCGGGCAGCGCGCCCCGCACGCCCGGCGCGAGCCGCACGGCGCGGGAAGACGAGCCGGCGCTGCCCGCCCGCCGCCGCCGCCGCGCTCCGAGGCCGCCGCCCCCGGCTGGCCGGCCGCTCCCAGGCACCGCCGCGACCTGCCCCGGCCGGCCCCGGGCTCTCGGCCGCCGCGGGAGGGCGTGGGGCGGCGCGGCGGCCGCCGGACTGTCCCCTCGCCTCGCCGGGCCGGGCCGGGGCCGCGCTCGGGCGCCCGCGATCGCCAAGTGACAGAAGTGCCTCGCTCCGCTGCCGCGCCGCGCTGCTTCCCGGGGGCGGATTTCTCGCTTCTTCCTCCCTGGATCCACCTCCTCCCACTCCACCTCCTTCCCCTCCCCTCCCCAGGGGAGGCTCCGGGGCTGAATATTTTCTGTCTCGAATAATACGGGCCCGGGAGCCGACGCCGGAGAAGGGGGATTAGCCGGGGTAGGGGGCACTGCCGCCACCCCCCTCCCAAGGCGTCCCCCCCCCGCGCCCCAGCACCCCTCCCGGACACCGGGCTCACACGGAACCTCCCCTGCCTCCTCCAGTGTCCCGAGCGCAGAGCGGGAGAGGCCAGGAGCCCAGGTTTCTACAGGGGGAGACTCGGTTCTCGGCGTCGGGGGCGGAGAGGGGACAACTCCGCGGCCGGACTCGCGAACGTGAGGGGGCACAGATCCCACCCGGACTGCGGGGGACGTGTCTCCGCGAATTTTTGCTCCCCCCCCTCTTTTTTTTTTTTTTTTTTTTTTTTGCTGCGGGAGGGGAAAGAAGCAGAGGTGCGACGTGTGACTCGAAGATAATACGGGAGGGTCCTTTCCACGCCCAACAGCGACACAGCTTCTCCTGTTGGGGGAGGGGGCGCGGCGAGGCGTGGCCCATTCAATTATTTTCCCTCCCTAAGTCTGCGGGCCGCTGAACGGGGCCGGCGCGGCTAGCGGAACCGAGGGAAAGGTGGCGGCGCCGCTCCACGCCGCAGGTCCGCGCGCCCGGGGGACGGCGCGCCGCCCCTCCCCACCCGGTTCCGGGCCCGCCTCGGCCCGCGGGCGGCTGGCTCCGCCCCGCCGCGCCTCACAACATCTCCCGCTGCAAATGGCCCAATCGGGAGACGCGGCGAGAGAACAAGAGCCAATCAGGCGCTGCTGACTCAGGCCTCCCTCCACCCTTGGCCCCTCCCCCGGTAGGAAAAGCCCCCGCCCCTCCGTCTCCGCTTCCCCGCCCCCGCGAGGCGGCTCACCGGCTCCCGGCCTCGTCCGGCAGGAGTGGGGTCGCCCGCTGAGGTGGCGGCGTTCGTCACCTTGTCACCCTCATCCCCGCCTCCTCCCAGACACACCCCTACTGCCTTTCCCAGTCCTCCTGCTGGTGCCGTTGGGGGTCATTTGTATCCTCACTCCGGCGGGGGACCACCAGCTATTGTGTCTGATCAGCCGCCACCACCCTCCTGAGGGGAGAAAGGGGCAAAACCAAGAAGCTGTGGGACCTGCTAACCGTCTCCTCCTCTTTCTTAACCGCCCTGTCCCCTGAGATTTGAAGGCCTCTCCCCGGTCCGCCGCTCCCTGCCGGCCGCCGGGGGAGCTGCGCCGTGATTGGGGCGGGGCGGGGCACAGCGCTCCCGGGAGCCTCAATACCTGTGCCGGGGTCGCGGGTGTCCCCCGGAGTGGAGAGTGCCAGACATCTCCAACATACAGCTGGCTCCTCGGCCTCAATTAGAGGGAGGACTTTGACTGGATCATCCGTCTACGGCCCCGAAATTTGCATGTTCGTGACAGCCCCTGACAAGACTAGTCAGCCAATAACAAAGGGGGGGGGGTGAAATCGGGGCACTGCCTGCCAGTCATTGGGAGTTCACTGAATAGCCCGCTGGGCCACAGCAGCCTCCAGTTCGAGACCCCGTTGAGTAAACCGACGAGGAGTGAATAGAAATGCAGGGTTCACGTCGCCTACCTCTAGCGGGCTCACAGAATAAGGCCAGAAAGGGGAATCAAGTCCAAGCGCGCAACAGCTCTTTGCAAACGCAAATGAGCACGCACGGAGCCCTTCGCCGCCGAGGACATCGAGGGTTACGGTTACCGCAATGGACGTTTTTATCGATGTTGATTTCGAAAAAGATGTTCAGTTCGGTACAGGGCAGTAGACACTGGCCGTGGAAGGAGCATGAAAACAAAGGTTAACACATTTTAGGAAGTGTGGAAAGAGAGCATAACCTAGCAAGGCATTTCTATCAGATGTAAATGGAAGCATCAAGACTGCAGTCTTGCGCCACCCTTTACCTTGTGACCTAAGGCAAATCATTACGTCTGTGTCCAAGTAGCAGAGGGATCAGTGGTGAGAGTGGCTGCCGCGGAGGAAGCGCTCCCTCTGCGCTAGAGCTTCACACGCAAGGTAGTGAGGAGCTGTGTGTGGGAGCCGGGAGTCAGCCCAGGAGATCAGCTCCAGAACCCGTGCTCTTCTCCGCAACCCATGCTGCCTCCAGCATGGTTTCTAATAATACGAACAACAATGTTAACTAGCATTGAACTTAGCTCATTATGTGCTAATTATTGTGCTTTGCCGGTAACTAATCTTCCCCCTGCGTTAGGCATGATGATGATGTTCCATATTGGGGAATGTTTTCAAGAGCCGTTAGGAGAAGTTACTATCATATGGATCTTATTTCTGTTGGAACAGGAATGATCATGATGTTCTAAAAAACTGGGAATGTTTTTAAGGACCATTGTGATAAATTGCTGGCATACGGGTCTCTGTGTGTTAGGCTATCTGGAGGGACAGGGACAGTAGTGTAGAACAAAGATTTGGGAAACCTGGGTCCGGGTCCTTTCCCGGCATCTCCAAGTAGGGCAGCACCTTCCCTAGCTGGCTGGGCTGTTGAGAGCGTCAAATGACATAACACATGTGAAGGGACTTTCAAAATGTAAAAACATTATTCTGATTACGTGTTTGTCTTATTATGAAGCAGGTGTTTATCCTGTTTCCCCAACCAGGAACCCTACTCTTCATAACGTTTCATTGTTATATATTCGGAACATTTTAACCCAGTTAAAAATTAGGTCGATTCCTTTCTGAAGGCATGAGCAGTAATACTATTTTATTAACTGTTTGCGCTCTCATTTAGATGCATTCTGAGCAGACCGCTGTGGACACTCTGTGGGCATCTATAAAGTGGCAGCCTTCACCCAGTCAGGCATTCACCATTCCAAAGGCTGACGGCGTAATTGGTGGAGGATGCAAACCCTTGGAGCCCAACCGGCTGCCCATCTTGGGCATTTCACTCATTAACACCTCCACCAGAGGGAGGGCAAGAGAAAGGAAAAGGAGCCAAACTTCAATCGGGCGCCTCCTTGTTAACCGCTCCGGTGACAGATTTGGTGAAACTATGAGTTTGGGGATCACTGTAACTGAAAGGAGGTTTGGAATTGACTGTGGGTTTCGCAGTTGATATCTTGATGGTTTTCTTTATCCTAAATATCATAGATAAGCAAGAGCTAACAGTAATTCCACCTTTGTTTTACTTTGGAAGGCTAATATTTTCATCTTTTGAGCAAAGCTAATTAATAATCTAGCTTCTCAAAAAGTGCTACAGCTATACGAGTAATAGCTAGCAGACAATCCTGACAATGTAGCAAGACATTGCTAAAGACGGGAACTATATCCTCAAAATGTAATTGTTGACTTTGTTAACGACATAATCGTATTGTTCTGCTGAGCCACAATCAAGGAAAAGTGTCGAAGCCAGAAATGGAGCCGAGCGTCTTAACCTCTGGTCTAATGTCATTCTCTTATAAACTATGGGCGATTCTACTCTGAATATAGAAGTTGGCAATTCTAAGAGGCACAAGTGTTTGCCAGTGAATTCCACAGATGAAATGTGTAATTTGGGATGAAGCATTTGCAAAACTATGTGTCTGAAGCAGTTAAGACCAATGGCTCTCAGAAGAGTTAAGTATTTTTTTTTTTGGTTTTAGGACAATGCTGTAGGCTTCTTTTTCGTACAGTAGCAAAAAGATACATTACCTGCTAATACTTCTTTGACAAAGACTTTCGTGTTGAATGGAAAAGCTCCAGAAAACCCACCTCTCTGAGCAAAGCATTCACTACTGTAATCAAAAGAAGGGAATGATTTTCCACAAGAAATAATTTCTAAGATTCTTCTTCCATCACCACCTCTTTTACATTACTGATGTAAATGATTTACTAATGTAATGTTCTTCATTGGCTAGATATATGACATTATTCCTGGCCCCATGATTACTATCATCAATTATTAATTTCGAATCTAAAGGGTAGTGACTCTGTTTGATTCAATGTGTACAGTGCCTAGCAAAGTGTCACACACAGTAGATACTTTTGGATAATTTCTCTGCCCTCAGCTTATCGTGGTCTCTTTTTCCTCTAAACAAGTACTCTCCTGGGGTTTTTCTTCTTGGTTTGCTTGTGGCTGTTAAATGATCTCATATTATTATTTAACTGTAACTGAATATTGTCCCCTTTTCCATCTGCATTATGAACTTCTGTAGGGAAGACGCCTAAGGCGTTTACTTCTCTTCCGACTCTCATAATACCTACTACAGCTTTTGCACACAGAAATCACTTCAAAATTATTCAAGAATGGAATGATGATTGTTTCACTGTTATTCATAAATATTTATACCTCAAGAAAGTCCTGGCTGACCAACAGCTCTCCAGAGTGGGGGAAGATATGCGTATATACGTCTGTGTGCATATGCCTAAAATAGTATAAATCACAAGAGGTGTCCACTAAGGGACAACTTTCAGAAATGCCACATCTTCTTTCTTTACTTCACCTCCGGTGACTGAGATGGTTTTTGGCCACAAGACCATGACAAAAATGAATATCACTTGCATTTTGTCAGTTATAAAATATTAGCCCATAGTTTATCCATAATCATATATCAGACATTTTCTTCTAGATTCAAATTATTCTTCAGTACCCGCATCTCCTCAATTAAAGTTGAGTGGTTTGGTAGTGCTATTCATCATTATTATTAAGATTGTATTTCTATATTTACTTATTTTTTTAAATGTTTATTTATTTTTGAGAGAGAGACAGAGAGAGAGACAGAGTGCAAGCGGGAGAGGGGCACAGAGAGAGGGAGATACAGAATCTGAAGCAGGATCCAGGCTCTGAGCTGTCAGCACAGAGCCTGACGCGGGGCTCCAACTCACCTCCTGCCAGATTGTGACCTGAGCCGAAGTCGGTTGCTTAACCAACTGAGCCACCCAGGCGCCCCTGTATTTCTATCTTTAAAAAAATAAGCATGAAAATCTACAAGTTTTTATGTTATCCTGAGAATCGTGATTTCCATTTAGAAGCATTCCAATTTTCCTTAAAATATGAGACAAGTTTTTTAAATGTTTCCACCCACCCAAATACACATGAGCTAGAACACGGTGTGAAAATACCGTGCAATCTGGGTAGAAACTCTTATTACTGGAAAACTGAAATATGTTTTTATTATCTTGGAACGGAATACTAAGTCTTAACCACTGTAACTAAGAAACTGCACTAGCAATTGACTTTGATACTACAGACCTAATCCAGAGCAACTAAATCTTTTTCAACAGAATACAAAAATATCGGCTAGCTTTCCCTTTCATCTTCATGGAGCAGAAGTAGGAGAGACATCTTAAAACCTCTCCATTACTTGATTCACTAAAACTCTGGGTGTCTTTTAATATTCTCTAGCACTGTAGATTCCATTCCTCTATTCCTGTAATTGCTTTCATTCCCTACTAATCCAAAAGTCAACTAACCCAGGTTCTTCCTTCAGATAGGAAAGGATTGCAGGGTAGTATGTGGCAATTCACATCTGGGCTTAAGGAGGAAAGATGCGGGCTTGCATAAGTTTTCTCCTAAAAGATTTTTTCAATTAAATTTTAATTTTTAAAAATTGCAACATAAAAGGAAAAAAAATAGACTTTGCAACCACGAGAGCGGCCAGGCTTGTATCCCATTTTACAAACCCACCCTCTTGGCTTTCTTCCAAGCTCCTCATTGGTTGGATCTAACAGGAAGACCAAGGTAGGAAAAAAAAATAATTCTTCCACTCTCTTTTTTATAAACAGAAATCTAAATAGCAAATCCTGATCAAAGATGGATTGGGAACAAATCAAAAGACTGATGTAAACATTTTTAGATGGGGGAGTGTCAAGAAGATGAAATGAAGGAGCATATTAATCAAATGAGAAAGAAAGGATATATTATAGAAGACAACTTACCCCATTAAACAGAAAAAATTGGAGACAAACGTTTTACACCTTGAAGGAAATAAAATATATTAAAAGTGAAATGACAAGAGAATAAATGAGATATAAAAGGAGTTGGAAGAGCTAAGGAAGGACTTCGAGAAGGGAAAAAAAATCATACCATTGCGGAAGTAATGAATTATAAATAAGAGAGAAAAATAAGGGATATCTGG
>CM053571.1:130755822-130932522 GCA_028646485.1 Cryptoprocta ferox
TAAATGAGATATAAAAGGAGTTGGAAGAGCTAAGGAAGGACTTCGAGAAGGGAAAAAAAATCATACCATTGCGGAAGTAATGAATTATAAATAAGAGAGAAAAATAAGGGATATCTGGTAGAAAATAGTGAGACTGAGGGCAGACTATTTAAAAGCAGAATAAATAGAAAGGAAAAGAACAACAAAGTTAAAATGATTCAACAGGAGATAAAAAAAATATGGAGGACAAATAACAACGCTCAAATTCAGAGAAACTGATGTCTCTAACAAAGAGTTTACAACTAATGAAACCAAAAGTATTCCAAGATTATAATGTGGCAGACTACTAAATGTCCCCTAATATCTGTTCTCACCTTCTTCTGTAAGAATACCATTTTAGCTGAGCACATGATCAACAAACTAGACTGTCTTTCCCAGCCTTCCTTCCAAGTAGGTGTGGCCATATGTCTAAACTCTAGGCAATGAATTGTGGGCAGGAATGAGTGTCGGTTACTCTGGAGGTCTTCTCTCAAAGGTTTGGACCCTGACTTTTAGTCCTTCTTCCCCTTCCTGGTGGTTGTAGGTAACGATTGCAATATGTAGCAAATAAAAAGAGAGCGCTGAGTTCAACTGGAATATCAGATCAACGATGAATACTTTTTAGTATTAAAAAGTATCATGCAGTAATTGAGATATACTTATACTAAAAATGTATTCATTGTTGATCTGAAATTTCGATTGAACTGGATGTCCTATATTTTATCTGGGAACACTCCTGGAGACCGTGAAAAGTGGAGCATATGCCTTTGACCCAGAGAGGGAAGTCACCTGTGGATGATGGCAGAGCCATTGCAGCAGGCCCGAATTGCCCACTTCTGGTTTGTTACCTGAAAAAGACATAATTCTCTATGTCGCCACTTTTTTACATAAGGACCATGGTGTTCTGAAGATCTTTGGAACTTAGTCTTTGTTCTAAATGATGTGTGAAAACTTTTTTTTTTGCAATTCCAACAATTAAAAGGACTTACCATGTTTCCAGAATTGTTACAAGAGAATAATTACTTGGGGAAAGTCACGAAACTTTGAGTATAATAAGAGGAGCCGATGAACAAGTCAAAGTGAATCATCTAAAAGCAGGGGTTTGGCAAACTAAGGCACACAGGCAGAATCCAGTCAGCTGCCTGTTTTTGTAAATAAAGTTTTATGCGAATACATTCACACTCCTTTGTTTACATGTCTATTGACGCTTTAACACTGTAATAGCAGAGTTGAGTAACCACAATAGAGATCATGTGGCCTGCAAAGCCTACAGTAATTTCTATCGGGCCCTTTACAGAATAAATTTGCTGACCTCTGACCCAAAGGAAAAACACTACTGACCTCAGAACTCTTGTCAGCATTAATTGACTTGAGAAGAGTTTTGAAGAAAAAAAAAAGAATGTGACTTAAGGATCACAACCATGTAGTCATCCACACTCAAACGCAGCAGAAAGACCCTCTCAAATATGTAGCGATCTGGGAAATAGATCGCCTGTCCTGAAAACAATTATATGATATAATAGTGTAACCAACTGAAAGGTGATTCAAAATAAATATGGAAGGGGCAAGAGTCAACTGAAAGAATTATTGAGATGGTACAAAATTTACATGTCATAAACCTTGAAAAAAAGTATTACAGTGAAAATACGACAACTATAATATACTAGGACAACAATGAGCATATGGAAACATTTGAGAGATGGAAAGGGGAGAAACGGAAGAAAGTATTCATTGAAAGTATTAGTTCCTTCATTGGTTATGGGGGTTATAGAAATGAGATTCTTAGGTTATTTAAGACAGAATGCTTGAGTGACTAACTAATTAGAAATAAAATGAAGAGACAAGCCACGGACTAGCAGAAGATAAATGCAACTGATTTATATTGAGAGTTTATAAAGAGCCCCTATAAACCAATGAATAAAATAGAAAAGATAAGCAGACAATTCACAAAAGAGGAAACACAGGTGGCGACTAACCCTAATGAAAGATGCTCTATCACTGGAATCTGGATAATGCAAATTAAAATGATAATGAGACTATTTCAAATCCATCAGACTGGCAAAAACAAGTCTGATAACATCAAGGGTTGAAGTGTTGATAAACCCAGAAGCTCTTACACACTGCAGGTGGGAAATATAAATTCATAAAACCAATCAATGGCAACACTACTTGCTCAGGCCCCAAACCCTGGATTGTCTGTAAGATCAGAAAGGACTGTTACCTTCCTCTCAATATCCAGTAGGCTTCTCAAATGTAAAACCCTGATCCACTCTTCTTCCCACATTAAGTGGTAATTCTGTTCCTTCTACTGATCCAGATTGAAACATCCAAGGCAGCCCTGAGCCCTCTTTCTCTTCCCGCCCAACATCCGGTCATCAGTAAACCCTGGCAGCTCGCACATCTAATTATATCCAGAATCTGACCACCTCTGCAACTGTCATTCATACCCATCTGTCACCTGGATTATGACGACATTCTTTACCCAGTCTTCTGGCTGCTGCACACCACCAGAGCCAAGGTCACTCTTTGAGGACCTGAGCCAAGGTCACTCTTTGAGGACCTAAGTCAGATCACATCACTTTTTTGCCTACAACCTTCTACTGGCTTCCCATTCCACTCATTTAAAAAAAAAAAAAAAATTCAAGCCTTTACCACAGTTGACACTGGCCTTGTTAGATCCACCTGCTGGCTATTCGCGCCTGTGCTTCCACTCCAATTTCCCTGCTGTTCCTCAAACACACCAGGCTGGTTCCCCAGTGTGTACACCTGCTAGTCTCCCAGCCTAGACTATGGGTGCTCCAAACACCCACTTGGGGCTCTCCCTCATTTCACTCAGGCTCTTGCTTAAACTTCACTTTATGGGACAGGTCTTCCCTGACTACCCTGCTTAAAATAGAGCCATGTTTACCTACCCTACCCCAGCCCAACCGCTCTCTGTTCACCCTATTTTATACTTCATTTAATTTTTCAAAGCCCTAATTACCGTCTGGTGTTTTATATTTTTATTATTTTATATTGTTATCTATCTTATAAATATAAATATATTATTTTATTATTTTATATTGTTATCTATCTTTTCAGCTTAGAATGTAAACCTGAGAAGAATAAAAAATTAAGTCTTCTGTTTTATTGCTATATCCCTAGTGCTTAGAATAGACCTGGCGTATATTAAACACCCAGTGAAATGTGCCCTGAAGAGGGGTGCTTGGGTGGCTCAGTTGGTTAAGCATCTGACTCTTGGTTTCAGCTCAGGTCATGATCTCATGGTTTTGTGGGTTCGAGCCCTGCGTCGGGCTGCGTGCTGACAGTGCGGAGCCTGCTTAAGATTCTCTCTCTCCCTCTCTGTCTTCCCCTCCCCTACTCATGCTGTCTCCGTCTCTCTCAAATAAATAAACTTAAAAAAATTTTTTTTAAATCTTAAAAACAATATGTCCTGAAGAGTAACTGAATAACCGCTTTGGAAAGCACATTTTTTTTTAGGACACTAGCTAAGAAAGTCGAGGATGCCCATATTCTGAGAGAGCAGTCTCTCTTGTAAATAAGCAGACATGAATGAAGTACACCTTTCTAGAAAAGTAGAAATAACCTGTTCTTTAGTAGGTGAATGGGTCAAAATCAGTTTTATGTAGGCAATGCAAATTTATTTAGCAGCTGAAATGAATGACTACCTCAACGTATATCAATTTATATCAAAAGAATGATGTTAGGTGAAAAAGCAAATTGTCAAATGGTGAGCAATTTCATGGTGAAATAGTATATATATGTATCTATACATGTAACATATATTGTTTATGAATATGTAGATATAATTAAAAGTACAAAAATCAGGGGCACTTGAGTGGCTCAGTCACTTGGTGACTGATTTAAGCGGCTGGCTCTTGGTTTCGGTTTTGGCTCAAGTCATGATTATTGCTTGTGGGTTCAAGCCTCACATCGGGCTCCATGGTATCAGCTGCTTGGCAGTCTTTCTCCCTCTCTCTCTCCCCATCTCTCTCTCTCTCTCTCTCTCTCTCTCTCAAAATAAATAAACTTTTTTAAAAAAGTATAAAAATCATGGAGTGATTACATCACTTTCAGGAGGAGGGAGGAAAGAAAGAAAAGAGAGATGGAATGAGCATTTGACTGTAAAATTTAAGTTATTTAAAATGAAAAGATAGGGACACCTGGGTGGCTCAGTCGGTTGAGCGTCTGACTTCGGCTCAGGTCATGATCTCTCGGTTCATGAGATCAAACCCCACCTTGGGCTCTGTGCTGACAGCTCGGAGCCTGGAGCCTGCTTCAGATTCTGTGTCTCCCTCTCTCTCTACCTCTCCCCTGCTCACCCTCTGTGTCTCTCTCTCAAAATAAATAAACTTAAAATAATAATAATTTAAAAATTAAAAAATTAAAAATAAAATGAAAAGATAGCTCTGAAGACATATACATACTTTATAACATATATATTTTATACATAATGCAGCATACAATTTATTTATCTATTTCTACAACACCTACTAAAACCAGAAACTGTTAACAGCATTTGTCTTGGGGTGTGGAACTGAGAATGGGGGAGGGAAGGAAAGAAGTATCTTGATTACCATTTGGAGTTTAAAAAATTACTTATAAGAAAGCATTACTTTTATTTTTTCTTACTTTTATTTTTTAAATGACAAGTTTAAAATGTCTTTCTTGGGGTGCCTGGGTGGCTCAGTCAGTTGAGCATCTGACTTCAGCTCAGGTCATGATCTCATGGTTCGTGGGTTTGGGCCCTGCATCAGGCTCTGTGCGGACAGCTTGCTCAGAGCCTGGAAGCTGCTTTGGGTTTTGTGTCTCCTCCTCCGTGTGTTCTCTGTCTCTCAATAATAAATAAATGTTAAAAAAAATAAAATAAAAAATAAAATAACATAAAATAAAATGTCTTTCTTCAATCCCTGTCAAATCAAGCAGACAGAAAAATGGAAACACTGAGGACCTGAATAATAGAAATAACAAGCTTGAGATAATAAACATCTGTTAAATTGTCCTTCGAAAATGAAAGACTACCTTCTGCTCGGGTTCCCATGAAATAGTAATAAAAATTGGCCATATATTAAGCCACAGAGAAGATTTCAACACATTCTATAAGATATAAAGAGCATAAAATATTTTTACCATGTACAACTACAAGTAGTTTTTGTTTTTGTTTTTGTTTTAGTGAAAGCAAAGCCTCCAACCCTTTGGAAATGTTCATACGCTCCCCTAAACAACTCTCGTACAATGAGGGTTATAGAAGCCATATTGTCAGAATATCAGCAAAAGAAAGATAATGAGAACAGTAGTTAATCAAAGCTGGGGGAATGTCATCAGAACTATACTTATAAGAAAATCTGTAACCTCATATCATTTTGTTATTGAAAAAGAAAAACTGAAAATAATTATTTTTAAAGTTAAGAAATTAGAAGAAAAAGTTAAACCTAAAGAAGGCAGAAGGAGGGAATTAACAAAACTAAAATATGGAATCAAATTAATGGGAAGTAAAAATCAGTGGAAATTGCAAGTAAACCTTTTTGTAATACAAGCAATACATAAATTATTTGATTATTTAATAAGAAAAAAGGGAGGAAAGACGAATACACGGAAATAGGTATGAATAAAGAAAATAACCAAAGATATATAGGAAAAATAAGAGAAGTAAAGTAAGAACTTGATAATATATCTGAAAACCAGGAGAATAAAAATTTCAAAAGCTGACTTAAGACAGATCATGCTTAAAGAGACCAACAATAATGGAAGAAATTACAAAAGTTCTTGAAGAATTATCTTTTAAGAGAGTGCCCTAACCAAGAAAGAGGCTTCTGGGAGATAGAAATTTTTTCTATAGCTCTTTAAGGAATAGATAATTCTTAAGGCATTTAGGTGGTTCTAGGGCACAAATGAAGAAGAAATATTTCCACAAACAATTTTCTAAAGCCTGAATGATAAATATGATAGAAAAAGAAAACTATGAGCCAATTTCCTGTGGCTCCTAAATATTTAAATCCTAAATAAAATCTAAATAAAATATTAGTGTTGACCATAAGCAAAATATTATATATTACTTCATGATTATGGAAGGGTTTATCACATAAATGAAACTATCATTCAAAATTAAGAGATTTCTTCATTTTAGTACCTGAAGACAGTTGCTGAACCATTCAGTGGTCACTCCTAATAAAATTCCTTGGACTTCTGTTTCAGGGAAGATGGAATAAGTGTATTTTTCCCCATTCCTATCACTAAGTACAATAGAAAAAAAAAACTAGAAAACAAATATATTAGGGGCGCCTGTGTGGCTCATGTCATGATTTCGCCGTTCATGAGTTCATGAGATGGAGCCCCACATCCACCTCTGTGCTGACAGCTCAGAGCCTGGAACCTCCTTCCGATTCTGTATCTCCCTCTCTCTGCCCCTCCCTTCGTAACACTGTCTCTTTCTCTCTCTCTCTCTCTCTCTCTCTCTCTCTCTCTCAAAAATAAATAAACATTAAAAATTTAAAAAAATATATAAACCATAAGGAGTATCAAAAGGCGGAGAGAAGGATGAAAACTAGCCAAGAATTACACAATGATGAATCCTCTGGATTTCTTTTTGCTCCGTTTTTGCTTATTTCCCCCAAGTGGAACTGAAGAAGCTGGCAACCCAGAACAGCTAACAGATGCAGACAAAAAAAAAAAAAAAAAAAAAGAGAGAGAGAGAAAGAGAAAAAAATCCCATGAGGAGCCTCTCCCTCTATCCCGAGGACCAGGAAAGGGGTAGCCTAGCAACAAAGAAAGTTTCTAAACAATCAGCTCTCCAGTGAAACACCACAGAAAGCACTGTGTCCCCATGACGTCTCCACCCAAAACAGCAGAGGTAGTGTAGAGAGCCTGGAATTCCACCCTCGCCAGGCTATTTGGGTCCCCTCCCCACCACTGCCCGCAATGCCAATGGGGATTACTCGGGGAGACTGGAATTGCATCCTTACCCTGCAGTGAAGACGTGGCTTCTCCCTCTGGTAAGGAAGCCATTTGGCACAGTGCCGATGGAGAGTACAGAGCAGTAACAAGGGGTTCCTTCACCAGTCCCAGCCCGGGGGCATCAGTGAAGGCCTAACATGTAGGGACCAAAGAGAAGAGCTGCAAAATATGTGAAGTAAAAATGGATAGAAATGAAAGGAGAAATAAACACACAATTTTTGTTGGGGACATCAACACACACTCAACACTTGTTACAACAACTATACTAATCAGCAAGGATATAGAGAACAACACCATCATCCAACAGGACTGAATCAATGTGTAGAAAATACTTCATGAAAACACAGCAAACAAACATTCTGTGCAAGTGCTCACAGAATATACATCAAAATAGAACCCATCCTGGGCCATAAAACAAACCTCAACAAATTATACAAAAAATTGAAATTACACAGAGCATGTTGATCATAATGGAATCAAACTAGAAACCAATAATAGAAACATCACAAGAAAACCCAAACACTTGGAAAGCAAACAGCATGTTTATACATAATGCATGACTCCAGGAAAAAGTCCTGAAGGAAGTTTAAAAATACATTTAAATGGAGGAAAGCGGAAATACACTCGATCTTCAAACAACCATGGATAAGAAATGGATGGGTCCACTTATATGCAGATGTTTTTATAAACACAGTATAGTATTGTAAATATATATTCTTTCTTTATGATTTTCTTAAATAACATTTTCCTTTCTCTAGCTTACTTTATTATAAAAATACAGTATATAATACATCTAACATACAGAATGTGTGTTAATCAATTGTTTATGTTATTCCAGTCAACAGTAGGCTGTTAGTTAAGTTTTGGAGGAGTCAAAAGTTATACAAGGATTTTTGACTGTGTAGGGGTGGGCGTCTCGTCCCAGAGTTATTCAAGGATCAGCTACACAACATACCAAAATTTGCAGGACACAGCTAAAGCCATGCTGAAAAGGAAGAAGTACAGCACTAAAAATGTACATTCTCAAATCAATCATCTAAGCGCCAACCTCAGAAATCTAGAAACGGGAGATCAAAATAAATACAACCAAGTAGAAGGAAGGAACTAATGAAGGCAGGAACAGAAATCAATGGAATTGAAACAGAAAAACCAAGGAGAAAAATCAATGAAACAAATTAGTGGTTTCCTTGAAAGATCACTGTAATTAGCAAACCTCCAGCAAAGACGACCAAGGAAAAAAGTGAGAAGATACAAATTACCAGTATCAGGAAAGAAACCGACGGGATCACTATAGATCGTGCAGACATCGAAAGAAAAGTGGATGTGGCTGCACGAGTAAGAGCCACGTGCTCTGTTTCCTAACTGCGTCAATGCGAATAGCCTGGTTGTGACCTTGTGCTAGTGTCGCAAAATGTTATTATTGGGGAAACTAGGGAAAGGGTACAGTGAATCTCTCTGTGTAATTTCTTATAACTGCATGCAGGATCCCTAGTTATCTCAAAATAACAATTTAATTCAACGAACTCTCAAAAAATCTCTTAGCCACCTGGGTGGCTCAGTCAGTTATGCGTCTGACTCTTGAGTTTGGCTCAGGTCATGATCTCATGGTTTGTGATTTTGAGCCCCGTGTGGGGCTCAGAACTGACAGTGCAGAGCCTGCTTGGGTTCTCTCTCTCCCTCCCTCTCTCTCTACCCCTCCCCACTCCATGCATGCTTGGTCTCTCTCAAAATAAATAAATAAACTTAAAAAAAAAATCTCTTAGGCTGGGGCGCCTGGGTGGCTCAGTTGGTTGAGTGTCTGACTTCGGCTCAGGTCATGATCTCACAGTTCGTGAGTTTGACCCCCGCGTTGGGCTCTGTGCTCACAGCTCGGAGCCTGGAGCCTTCTTTGGATTCTGTGTCTCCCTCTCTCTCTGCCCCTCCCTCACTCGTGCTCTGTCTCTCTATCTCTCAAAAATAAATAAACATTAAAAAATTTTTTTGAAATCTCTTAGGGAAGTATCATTAGAAACTTACTCTTCAACGTGGTAACTGTTGTCATGATATAGTGGAACAGTAGTGGTATCTTCATTGAAGACGGGAGTGCGATAAGGTAAGTGGCCTACTCCCTCAACTCTAGTCTATGTCTTTCTAGAAATTGTAGCCTAAGCGTTTTGACACGGGAATGAAATAAAAGGCACAAATATTAGAGAAGAGAGGGTAAAAATCCCAATGTTAGAATTGATAAACGTTGTAACTAGAAAATCCAACAGAAACAAATGGCAAACTATTAGTAATCAAAGAATTCAGAAAGAAGGCCAGTTATAAAACTAAATATAGAAAAATGTTCTCATTTGAGACTGTCAAGATGGAAGTAGGTTGTATGTACAAAAGCAGAGATAGATTAAGTATAATATGGTCGATCCAAAGGATGCAATACCAGGCGTGCACCTGCTTACAAAAACTGTGCATGTGCTTAAGCGTAAATATGTTTCTGTCAGTCGGGGGAGGCCAGGTTTAAGCTACAGTAGCAAATGACTCCCAACTCTCAAAGGAGTTTTCCTTGCTCACTTCATATATCCACTGTGAATTAGCTCTACGTCATTTTCTCTACATTGTCTTAACTCTAGAACTCAGCGTGATGGAGCAGCCTCTATATAAAATGTTCTGATTTCAGGGAAGAGTGTAAAGAGAAACATAACAAAAATCAAGCCAGCTTTTCAAGCTTTTGCTTGAAAATGATACATATCCTATATGCTCCCATTTCATTGGCCAAAGTTAGTCCATGGCTCTTCCTGAGATTAACGAAAACAAAATTTATTATCTCTGCACAGGGAGCACCACCTTAGAAAGGAGCATCAAATGTACATGAACTTAATGTCATCTACCATAGTATCCATGAAACGTTATCAAGTCAAAACCAAATAAAACAAGTCACAGTTGGAAAGAATATTCACCGTCAATATAGACTTTTTTTGGTAGGGCGGGTAGGATTCAGGGGCAACAGGGCTACTATTTTTTGCTTTTTATATTTTTATAATGTTACAGTATTTTGCCATGGATATGTATTAATTTTAGATTAAAGTAATAATATTTGATTTAAAAAGTGAAAACAAAAGCTGATCTTAGTCTCTTCCACTTTATTTGAAACTCAGGGCTTTCCCCTTTGTCATTAGTGGTCATGGAAGACCCACGTGGTCATGCTTGGAAACATTTATTAAATAAGTTGGTAGTTTCAAAAAAACATTCTTGTTTAAAGCAAACACACAATTGACTAAGAGGTTTTGTGTGCTGCATCAGGCTACAGGAACATCCAAATATAGTCAGCAAAGAAAACATCTATGCATCATACATTAATCAGCCACACAGCATAACCGTGCATGCGGTACATTGCAGAATGTTATTCACCAGAGCTAAATGCAAAGAAAGAACGATAGTGTTTCCTAAGAGGTTTTGTGGACTTTCCCTCATGTGGAGAAAGAAAACACAAAACTGGGGGTGACACAGAGCTGCCAGGTGTTCTGGCCAATGAATGGCTTGGTTCTGCCATCAGGCAAGAGTGGGAATCCCGGTGACCATTTTCAGTAGGGAGGCTGGGTGACATGGTGACGTGGGGGGGAGGGGAGGATGGGGGATGAGAGGAAATTAGTAGAAAGACAGAGTGGGGATGAGGTTGTGTGTGGCTGAGGGAAAAGAGATATTTTTAGCAGATTTCCTAAAAGTGAAGGAGGACTGTACAGAGGATAGGGTGTTCTTCTTGTGTGATATACTATGTAAGACCCCATGAAGAAAACCTTCTGGAAGGAGTTATAGGAACTTGTCCCAGAGATGGGGATCCTCACTATTCTCCTGTAACATCAACACAGCAAGCACTTGGCATTCCTCAAAAAGATCTATTATTAGCTTCACCAACCCCAGATTCTCAGGTGTACCTGGAAAAACCACATGCACTTGCTGCTATGACCTCTAGGGGCTCATCATGGAAGGAGATGAGGGTAGCAAAATAAACCTGCCTGCGGTTCCTCTTCTCCAGAGACAATTAGCAGGGAGCACAGCTTTGTGCCCAGTAAAGAAAAAAAAACTTAGTTTCAAAACCCAGGTAGTTGTCCAATTAGCCTAGGGGTTGAGGACTGTATTGTGTGGAAAGGCATCATAAGAGACTGTATTTCCTATGCCCAGCTAGCCCCTTGCATGACCCAGAGGAAGAAAATGAGCAGAACCGGATTAAAATTGCTCTGGAGTGTAATTTGGAAGGTGCTCTCCATTGTAGCAGGGACAGTTGCACAGATTTTGTTGCCTGTAGGAAACTGTTTCTTTACCTTAATGTGGATGTCGATGACTGTCTGTCTCTGAGAATTGTTTGTCGCTGGGAGAATGTGCGAATGTGTGTGAGGGGATGTAAGTGGGTGTATCTGTGTAGAGTATGTTTGAGCAAGTTTCTGCGGTTACTCACAAAGACTGCTAGCCTCAGGGAGAAGGAGGGCTTTCACCTCGCTTGATACAGAGATCTCAGAGATAGGGAGCCTTAGAGTGCTGAAGCCAACCCTGGACAGGTCTGCCTGTCAGAGCTCACCTGGATGATTCTGCAAATGCCTGTCAGTGGGCCTTTTATGTGAGGTTATTGTCTAAAGCAGGAGTTGGCAAACCAGCACCCCAGGACAAAATCTGGCCCACTGCCTGTTTTTGTAAATAAAGTTTTATTGGAACACAGCCATACCCATTTATCTACATTTTGTCTATGGCCGCTTTCCCATTATAACAGCAGATGAGTAATTGTGACCGAGACCATATTGCCCCCTAAGCCTAAAATATTTACTCTCTGGCTTTTTGCATAAAAAGCTTGTTGATCCCTGGTGTAAAATCAGCACTTCCAAAGAGAAGATTGCATATAAACATTACCCTTGAAAATTCGTTAGGAAGCGAAGACGGATATTTTGTCACTCAATAAGCCCCTATCAAGTGTTTCCTCCCACCATAGAGGAATAGTGTTTCTTCAACTGAATGCCAAATAAATGATCGGAATATGTTTAGGAACCATGATGTGCCAAAAACGCATATATCTCATAGCAGAATTACCCTTAGCACAGCGAAATGAGAAGCTTGGAGAAGTGCTACCCACCAAGGGCATGCAGATTCATGTTTCCCATCTCATTTTCACGTTTGGTCAAAAGCTTTTTAAGAAGAATGTAGGCAGGGGCACGTGGGTGGCTCAGTCATTTAGGTGCCAACTTTGGCTCAAGTCATGAACTCATGGTTCCTGAGTTCAAGCCCCCCATCAGGCTGTCTGTTGTCAGCATGGAGCCTGGAGCCTGCTTCGGATCCTATGTCTCCTCTCTCTCTGCCCCTCCCTGGCTCATGCTCTGTCTGTCTGTCTGTCTCTCTCTCAAAAATAAAATCAACATTACAAAAAATTTAAAAAGAAGAAAATAGGTAGTGTCACCTCTACTATATAAACTGTCACTACTTGCTATGTTTAAAAGGAGTAAATTGAATGGACGTACGCTACAACTCCACTTTGGGAAATGTACTCTGAGGATTTTGGGTGCTATGCATTGCCCTGGTTGGGCGAGACAGCTATTTCAGAGGGAGGAAAAGATTTTTCCAGTACTATGAAGAATGGCATAAAGGTCTTTCTGGAGAGAGATGGGAAGGTAGATCTTGAGACAAGGCAGATAGGCCAAGAACTAGAATGTGCAGGGAGATGACTTTAGGAACATCGTTTCATTGTGTTTTCTTTTGCCTTAGACTGAGAACAGCCATATTTGCCTCCTCTTTAAAGTTCCTCTGCCGACGTTGTAATTCTGTCCAATTAGTTGCAAACCTGCAGTAAGTCTTCTCACGCACTCAGGTTGGGGTAGTGTGGGGAACCGCAGGTTAGGACAGTAAATGGACATTTGCTCTTCCCCCCTCCATAGGGCATGACCATAGAATGTTTTATTGAGAAATGCCGGTGGTACCAAGGTTTTCAGCAGCGATTAGCCGCAAACTGAACAGAGGCTTAGTACAAAAGCTGGAAGCCTTGGAAGGGAAGAGGGGTTACAGGGGCCACAGCTACCTTGTTGCAGGATTTGAGGACAAACATGAGATAAACTAGCTATTTCTTTTCCCCCAAATATACTGCAGAAACATGACTGGCTCTTGAAAAGGTGGAGAATATGAAGATGAAAGCACGCACGCACGTCTGTGTGTGTGTGTATGTGTGTGTGTGTGTGTGTGTGTATGTATTGGGGGGAGGTAAATGCCTGAGTTACATAAACATGGGAATGTTTTACAATTGAATGTTTTGATGTATGTCTTCATACCAAAAGTGAACTGCTCTTTTCACTGTCACCAACATTTTCTTTCTCATGTGGAGGCCATTGTTTTAAAACTTGTTTTTAAAGTTTATTTATTTTGAGAGAGAGAGAGAGAGAGAGAATCCCAAGCAGGCTCCACACTCAGCATGGAGCCTGATGCAGAGCTTGATCCCACAACCTTGGGACCATGACCTGAGTCAAAGTCAAGAGTCAGACTCTCAACCGACTGAAACACCCAGGAGCCCCTTGGAGGCCATTTTTATCCGGAAGACAAAGGAGTCATACCCTGAGACCACCCCAACAAGCAGAGTACCACCCAACTGAATTGAGACACAGATATTCCTGTTCTCCAGCCTAGAAGCCCATCTCATTCTAATTTGTGCTTCAGCCTAATTCCAACTTGCTACATGTCAGAGATTTCCAGTTTGTGCATGAATGCCCAAGCTGCAAAATCTAATTTACCATTTTTTTTAAACTAGTAAAATATACATATACATCAGGGAATGATTACCAAGACCAAGACAACTATTTTACTAATTTAAAATTGAGCTGTCTGATCACTGAAGAGAGAACCCAGGCCCTGAAATGCAAAGTGTGATTTAGAATACCAATGACGTTTTTGAAAAACGCAGTCTTGTTAGGCTAGGAATTGAGCTGATAAAAATGGCAAATTAAGTTGCCCTTAGATTTGATCAAATGCATGAAACTTTGTGTGCTTCTTAACCCAGGCTGCATTCGAAACTTCGGAGAGCTTTAAAAACTCCTGAGGCCCAGACCACACGGGAGCGGATCATTCAGCAACGTGGGGGTTGGGCCCAGGCCTCAGCATTTTGGAAAGCTCCTTGCGTGGTCCCATCCTGCAGTCCATGCTGGGAATCAGGGCGCCAGATGCAAGGAAAGGGAAAAGGAAAAGGGAATGGTTATCTCACAGAAGCCTTCAGGAACCTGACACATTGAAACGTTGTGGAAGGCTTTTATTCTAGAGCAGAAGGCCTTTTAGGAGTGTGTATTTAGTCCAGAAATGTGAACTGTTCTGTTTAGACTTCATTAAAGCACATGTGGGCGATGTCGCGATGAAATCACTTAGGCCATCTGGCAATGCTTCGGGAAGTTATTCTGGGTTTGAATAAAGTGAAACAGGAGGGGTGAGGAGCAGTTAAAACTTATCAAAATAGCTTTGATTCTCTGTGGTACAGAAGGGTATGCAACCTTTCTAAAGGGATTTCTTTTTCTTTCTCCCTTATTTCCATAGAAAATATTTCTAAAGTTAGGATTCGACTTTATTTAACCGTACTGATTATATTAAAAATAAAATAAACTCTGGGACTTCAAAACCTTTGCTAAAAACATAAAGCTCAACTCAACATTTTCTCATGGAGAAGAATGCATAAATCCAATTAATGGGCATTTGAAGTGAATATGGAAGCACTCTTAAAACCAAAACAACTTTTTTTTTTCTTTTATAGTTTATTGTCAAGTTGAGAAACCAAAACAACTTTAAAATGGAAGAAGGACTTGACTGGAACAGGACTCTGTTGGGAGCATGAAACATCAATCTAGGTAGTGGGGTGAGGGGGAGAATGTTCTCTATAATATGCTTTTACCATCGCTTAGATGTGGTCTTTTGAGGTAATCGTCATAATATCCACTGTTTCATCTTAACACTGATTTGTTTTATTACGTTGTTTTTCATTTTAATAGATTTTTCATTTGTTTTTATGAGTTCTATTTTTTTCGACTCTAATTTGAAGAAATTCTTCAAGCCTTGCCATCACCCCACCCCAACTTGCTCCCTTGGCCATAAAGGGGTACATCTGGGCCTATCTTTTTATTACCTTTGAATATGAACATGGTGTTCTAGATTTTGGCACGTTATCAAAATCCTTTATTTATTGAAGGACAGTCAACAACGTCACATTAGTTTCAGGCGTACGACAGTGATTCCTCAAGTCTGTAGGTTCTGCTGTGCTCACCACCAGGGTAGCTACCATCTGTCACCACACAACACTGTCACAGTACCATTGCCTATATTCCTTATGTTGTGCCTTTCATCCTGTGACTTACTCATCCCGTAAGTGGAACTCGTTACCTGTTTCTTATTTAAACTTTTTATTTGGGGGACATTGTAGATTCACATGCAGCTGTAAGAAATGATGCAGAGAGATTCCAGGTTCTCTTGACCCAGATCCCCGAAAAGGAAACATCCTTCAGAACAGAAATACAGCCAGCATATTAACATTATTTCAGCCAAGATCAGGGACAATTCTATTACTGGAAGAGCCTCTCAGGTTGCCCTGTTTAGCAAACCCCCATTTCTCTCCTACCTCCCAATCCTTCCGTAATTCCGGATAATTCTGTCATTTCAAGAATGTTATTAGGGGCGCCTAGGTGGCTCATTCAGTTGGGCATCTAACTCTTGATTTCAGCTCAGGTCATGATCTCGTAGTTCATGAGTTCATGCCTTGAATTGGGGTCCACACTGGGCATGGAGTCTGCTTGGGATTCTCTCTCTCCCTCTGCCTCTCCCCAGTGCACGATCTCTCTGTCTGTCTGTCTCTCTCTCTCTCAAAATAAAAAACAAAGACTGTTATGTAAATGGAATCACATGGTCTGTAACCTTTGGGGATCATTTTTTTTTTCACTCAGCATAATTCTCTGGAGATTCAGCAAAATCATTGCATGTGTCAATACTTGTTCCTTTTTATCACCGAGCAGTATTCCATGGTGTAGATATTTCACACTTTGTTTTACCGTTCAGCTGAAAGACACCTGGGTTGTCACCAGTTTGTAGCTGTTACTAATCAAGCTGCCATGAAAACGTTTGTGTACAGATTTTTGTATGAATGCAAGTGTTTATTTCCTTGGGATAAATACCCAAGAGCTCCTAACAGCTATTTATACAGAAAGCTTTTTATGCGTTCTTCTTCTGTTTGCTGTATATATGATGTACAGGATTGTATATAGCACCAGCAAGAGGAAAGTTCCACATTGCCTTTATGACGGGTCAAAATAGAGGAGTAGTTAAGAGATAAGGTTCTGTTCTCACATGGCCAAGGTCCACAGCCTGCCTTGGCCACATCCTGGCTTTGCAACCCCTCTTTCCTCTGTTTTCCAATCTGTTAAATAGGGGTAACACCTACCCTGTTTTGATGGTTTAGTGAGCTAATGCAAAGCACTTCAAACCATGTGTTCGATTATTTTTAGTTATGTGGAATTCATAATGCATTTCATAAAATTAATGACACAGTAAAAAAAAAACCAGTTTCAAAAACTGTAATATTTGCTTAATTATCTTCTGCTATTTAATATTACTGAAAACTATTTTCATGCCGACCTATACTTCTTTTCCTTTTTTTTTTTTTTTTACACTTTTTCTAAGGTTTATTTGTGTGTGAGAGAGACAGGCAGACAGACAGAGCGCTAGTGGGGGAGGGGCAGAAAGAGAGGGAGACACAGAATTCGAAGCAGGCTCCGGGCTCTGAGCTGTCAGCACAGAACCCAAGGTGGGGCTCGAACCCACGGGGGTGAGATCATGACCTCAGCAGAAGTCGGACTCCCAGCCGACTGAGCCACCCAGATGCCCTCCCTCCCCCATTTTTCCTTTTTTAAAGTAACCTTTCTTGGACATTTCAGTGCTGCTTGGGGGATTTTATTTTCCCTTGCAATTCCCAGCTGTCATCAGTCTGTGTGTAGGAGAGCTTCTCTTCGTGCTTGATAAATACTTGATAAGCTCTTCCAGTCTGAAACTACAAGGGTCTCAGCAACTCACAGTTATTGGGAAATTTGGTCCAGATTCTCTGAATTTCTAAGCATGTGTAAGACACACTTTTCTTTACTTAATATTAAATTCCTACAATCATTTTCAAAATTAAGAAAAGAGGGCTATATAGAAAGGGAGAACATTCTGAAACCGGATTATTCTATTCAAAACCTAAGATATAAACCAGATTTACTAGTATTTATTCTTCTTTCAAGGTTTTTGGTAATACTATACTATTCTGAAAATTTGTATATAGTACTTTTAAAAGTGTAAAATATACCTTTAATGTGTAAAGATGCAAAATGTTGTCTTGTGAGTGACAAAGAAGGGGCCATCAAATCATTGCCAACATAATAATAATTTTATAACACTTCCTAATTGTTGACTAATCCTTAAAGGATATCTACAAATAATGTAAGAGGCATCTTCATATTTTTTTCAGATTTATAATAAAACACAGGATTCTAAAGTAAGTTTGATTAAATGTACAAAGCTATCTGCTATTTAGGGACACTTGGCGAAATGGCTCTAACTATGAGATTGGTTAAGCAAATTATGGTACATCTCTAAAATTGAATATTATGTGCTTGTGAAGATGAGTTAGACAAATATATGTGCACATCTGTGTAAGATAGTAGTAGATATAGAATTATCTCATAGGAGGAAAACAGATTATGTATGTATGTATGTATGTGTGTGTGTGTAATTTACATATCAAAACATTTATGAAAAACATCTATTGGAAGAAGACTATAAACAAACACTGAAGAGTGAGACTAGGTAGTGAGAAGGAGATTTATTTTACATCATTTTCTATTATTTGAAAATTTTTAACATTGCCCGTTACAAAAACAATTTTTTTCCAAAATTGATGCATCACCACAAAGAATATTGGATGTTTGGATGTTCATGGACAAAGGACACCATTCCTGTTAAATAAGGAGAAAAAATAGAGATATGGATGTCAGGACCCACCTGAATATCTAAATAAGCCATAGTGCCAAATTTTGTATTTATCAAAGATGTCATTTTTCTTTGTATCTCTTAACAAGAAGGTCAGTCTGGGTAAATAAGGAGGAAAACAATGAACAATGTTGGCTGTTACTGTAGTCTAAACCCACAGGATCTTTAATATATTTACATCACTATGCTTGAAATCCCTATTTGCTGACTGAGTTTAAAAGAATCATAGACTTCTTTGATGAGAAAGGGGAAGTGCTCAAGAATCAATTAATGAACGGGAAAGAGATAACGGTGCCATCTTTCGTGCTGTGATACTCCAGCGAGGACTCCAGGTTATTCCTCACTGTTGGAAAAGCACCATACAAACCATGACAAAAGCTATCAGGGCAGCAGATAAGGTCTTTTCTGAAGTGGCCACACGTTTTGTATTTTACCTTTGAGCTAACATGTCCTTGAGGCTTTTTGAATTTATATTCCCAAGTACTAGCCTGTCAATCAAAAATGTACGCATGTTAACTTTCATTTAATATTCAATATGAAATGTCATGTAATATCATAGCTCTAGGGCACAACTCCAATTACATATCAAATGAACTGAAAACACAATTTAATAAGTTATAGTCTTTAGGGAAAGAACTTATGTGATCTGAAATTTTGGCAAGTCCTTGCTTTTGTAAGCTATTTAGAGTAGTGGATGACATTCAGATGGTATAGAGTATAATATAACAGCCCTTACAGATACACATTTATCATAATTACTCTTAAACATAAGCTGAAATACTACATGAAAGTATACATTATATTTATGTATATAAAACCTTTTTCAAGTTACAATTCTTAAGTCTGACATTTTACAATGAAAGTGTTACAGCCTTTAAAAACAAATATTTTATTATTTTTTTAATTTTTTAAATGTTTACTCATTTTTGAGAGAGAAAGAGAGACAGAGCGTGAGCAGGGGAGGGGCAGAGAGAGAGGGACACACAGAATCCAAAGCAGCTCCAGGCTCTGAGCTGTCAGCATGGAGCCCGACGCAGGGCTCGAACCCACAGACTGTGAGATCATGACCTGAGCTGAAGCTGGCCGTCCAACCAACTGAGCCACGCAGGCGCCCCAAAACAAATAATATTTTAAGGCAGACATGCATTAATACAATATTATCACAACGCAAATGAATAAACTAGAAGCAATGGCAGATCAATGGCAGCTGATTCGAAGGAATACAACCATTTGAAAATTGTTTCTCTCCCAGACAATTATGTTTGAAATATTAACATAAAAATGTTTGAAATATGGTTCCTCAGCCTCTATAAAAAGGATCAATAGAGCACATTGAGAATAACTAGAGGGATATATTTCATAGATATGATTTTCATAGTTTCTACAAGATCATGGACAATAGGAAGAAACTCATATTTTTGAGCAAACTTATTTTTGAAAATTATGAAGTTATAGAAGTGCTATGATAGAACACTGAACCATTTCTCAAAATGTAAAGATTCATGTCGGGCTTGAATCTTGGCACTTCTCCTTAGGAGGTAAATTCTCCACAACACCCCTCTCAAATGTGACCGTTGACGTTAGTGGACAAGGGAGATCCTTGCAAATCACAGAATAGGAGCACATTGGTTGACCAAAAAACCCACCCTTACTGCAGGGCAAGTTCCTGCCTTTCCTGGGGGACATGATACAGGGTATTAATTGCCAACTAACTTCAAAAATGGGGCCAGTTCTCTACCCTTCCCACTATTCCCTCATATTGCAGTATGACTTTGGGATTCTCACCTGCAAGAGACGGTGTCGGTTGCTTCATCCAGTGAATCTGAACTGACTTTGTGACTTGTTCTGCCAATACAATGTAGGTAAAGTGACAGTGTGCCAGTTCTGAGTCTAGGCCTCAAGAAGTTTTGTGTACTTCTACTGTCTTCCTGGGAAACCTGCCACCACCATCTGAACAAGACCAGCTCACCTACTGCAGGATGAGTTGTCTCAGTGAAGCCGTCCTAGACCAGCCAATCCTCAGCCTACCTACAAGCTGACCGTTGATGCAGGGGCTAGTGCAGCCAAAATTTCCTGAGCATGATTTAGATGAGAAAAACCACCCAGCAGCCCTGCAACCTTATAAACTTTTTATATTATTACTAAGTTCTAGTATAGTTTGTTACACAGCAATAGCTAAGTGATGTACAAAGTAAATATCTTCAAGTCTTCAATCTCCTTCAACTGTTTCTTTACTCTTATGTTCTCCTTTAGTTTCTTAAAAGAATAGTCTATGTACGTCTCCATTTCTTTTCTTTTCAGTCATTCTTCACAATTCTAAAACTGCTCTTGCAAAGGAGTCCAGACATCTTAATTGTTAAGTCCAGTGGACAATTTCTTTTTTTTTTTTTTTGAATATGTAGCTTTTCAGGTCACAGTATCTGGTTTCATTGAAAACTGTAATTGGTTTTGCTATCACATATCCATTAAAATGCTATTTTAATACTTAAGTAATTTACTCTCTTTTAATTTTTTGGATCCAAATGGGTGATTAATTTTTGTAGCTGAGATATAACTGACATGTAATGTTACATCAGTTTCAGGTAAACAATATGATGATTTATTTGTGTATATGGTGAGATGATCAACACAATAAGTCCAGTTAACATTCATCCCCACACATAGTTAGAATTTTTTGTGTGTGATAAGAACCTTTAATATTTTCTATCTTAGCAACTTTCAAGTATACGATGCAGCATTATTAACTATAGTTGTTATGCTATACATTACATCCCAGGACTTATGTATTTTATAGCTGAAAACTTGTATCTTTTGACCACCTGCAGTGGGCATTTTCATTTTTGTCTTACTTTCTACACCATATGACATGGTTGATGACTCCTTTTTTGAATCTGCTCTGCTCATTTTTATAGCACTACCATCATATGGTTTTCTTCCTGCTTCAATGGCTATTGCTCTTAATTCACTAACATAAGTCCATCTTCTTTTGTTTCACATGTTCCTCACTCATATGTCCTCAGCCCTTTTCTTTTCTCAGTCTACCTACTCTCCTTGGTTGACTTCATCTAAGTTCACAGCTTCTGTTATCAAGTCTAGATTCATTTCTAAGAAGTAGAGTTTCATATTCAACTAACATAGATCCATATTTTAGATGGACCGCTTTGGTGATATTGTGGAGGATATATTTAAGGAGAGGCTGGAAGCCGCTATGAGGACATTGCAGTAGTCCAAGGGATAGATGAGAAATACTTCATCTTGGTCAAAAAACAAGTCAGGCATGTTGAGAAATACTTAAAAGGCAAAATCTACCAGATATGGAGAGTAAGGGATAGTGAAAAGTCTTAGATGAAATATTTCTTGAATGTATCTCCTCCTGTCTGTACTAATTGACATGTCTAAACGAAAAAGAATAAGTTTCTTTCTGTTAATTCTGAAAAGTAAAGAACATCTGTAAATGAAAAAATTGGAGAGTTAAGTTTTAAAATATGTAAAAAAAGGTTTAATACACTGTGCAAATAAAAATATTTTTGAAAAGCCACAAAATAAAGTTTTCTAATGAAATGCTATTAGTGCCTGCAAATCCTATTTCTAGTCTTTTTGACCTTATAGCTCAGGAATACGTCACTCACTTTCCTCAAACTAAATTATTTGTTAAGCTTTCAGATGAGCTAATTGTATGAACGTCTATTAATTAATTTGTTCAACACATAAAACGATTATCTACTTTTTGTCAGGTACTTTGATGAAAACTATGGGACACACACAAGTGAATAAGCAATGTCTTATAGGGAATTTATGTGCTAGTAAAATAGACTAAAATTTGTCTCTTAAATGCTGATGCTTTGAGGCAGAATGTGAGGTACCAAAGGACTGACAGAAAGGGAACCTGTAGGTCTAGGGAGTCAGGCAGAGTGAGATGAGACTAAAAGGTGGGATAGATTTGGACATGCAGAAGTGGGAGGAAAGAGCATTCTAAAATTAGTAAAATCACAAATGTAGCAAAGTGGACTGCATCATCAGTGCCCAATGAGTAGCTCAGACTGGGCCACAGGTTGATATAAAAGGTTAACCAAAGATAAAACCAAGAAGAGAGGGGTGTCTGGGTGATCAGTGGGTTAAGCCTCTGACTCTTGACTTCAGCTCAGGTCATGATCTCACGGTCATGATCTTGCGTTCATGAGTTTGAGCCCCACATCGGGCTCTGTGCTGACAGGGTGGAAACTGCTTGGCATTGTCTCTCTCTCTCCCAGGCTCTCTGCCCCTCCTCAGCTCATGTGCTCACTTTCTCTCTCTCTCAAAACAAGTAAATCAAAACTTAAAAAAAGAAACTGAGAAGACATGTGGGGGCTAAAACGTACAGGACCCTTGACTAATATAGTCTAAACAGTTTAGACTGTATTTATTCCAATTTTTTATGTTATTCATGCCTTTTTCCTTTTTTTAAAGTTTATTTCTTTTTTATGAGAGAGAGAGAGAGAGCAGGGGAGGGGCAGAGAGAGAGAGAGAGAGAGGAGACAGAGAATCCTAAGCAGGCTGTACCCCATTAGCACAGAGCCCAATATGGGGCTTGAACTCATGAACACAAGATCATGACTTGAGCCCAAGTCAAGAGTTGGATGCTTAAGTGACTGAGCCACCCAGATGCCCCCTGCCTACTTCTTATTCAATTTGTTCTTAGGTATTTTATAATTTATAGTGATTTGTGATTGGATGTCTGCGTGCTGTGCTTATGGTATATGGGAAAATAATCAATTTTGCAGGTTGATTTTAAAACTGGACAACTTATTAACTCTCTCATTAGCTTTAATAGCTTCTGTTTTCCCTCCTTCCTTATATTTATATCTGTTTATTTTTCTTGTCTTATGTCATGACTAGAATCTGACCAGGCAATCCTAGATCATAGCAATGACAAAGGGCAGACACCCTAGATATCTTCTTAACCCTTGCATTTCTAGGGAGGTCATTATGTTATCTTCATAAATGAAACACAATTTTATTTGATCTGTGCTATTTAGTTTTACTTCTTTGAAGTTTTTATTTTACCCATTTTGTTTGCCTTAGCCTTTTTATCCCATTCTGTCACTTTTTTGTTCTTTTCTTTCCTCTTCGGTTTTTTTCAGCCTCCATTCATTGAGACCACCTCCTTCTGGACTCTATTGAGGAAGTCGAAGAGATTCCTAAAATTCTTCAAAACGTTGTGGGGATTACCTTTCCCCCTAGTTGTATACTATATTTTTATAGACCCTTATTTTTCTTCTGTTGCTTATTCTTGAATAAGTTGAGATCTAATCATGTTTTTGTTAACATGTTAGAAGTGGGGACTGCACTGTCCTCTCTGCACATTTATGGGAAGATCGTGTTCCCTTCTTAGAACTATTGCTTGAGAGTAAAGCGTTGCGTGTTCAGTTGACAGGTTTTAGAGTCTTTTCACTTATTGTGGTCCTATTCATTTTACCTCATCCCTTGCACCTATGAAACTCTGGAGTGTTTGAAAAATTAATATCCCCGCTAGGTACCAATAGTGGTTAATTTTATGTATCAGCTTGACTGGACCATGGGATGCCCCGACATTTGGTCAAACATTATTATAGATGTGTCTATGAGGGTACTTCTGGATAAAATTAATACTTGAACGGATAGACTAAATGAAGCAGATTACTCTTCCTTATGTGGGTGGGCCTCATCCAATCAGTTGAAGGGCTGAATAGAACAAAAAGGCTGAGGAAGAGGGAGCTACTACTGCATGACTTTGTTTGACGTAGGGCAGTGATTTTTTTTTTTCCTGCCTTTGGACTCAATCTGGAATGCTGGCTCTTCAAGGCTACCTGCTTTAGAGCTGGAACTGCACCGTCAGTTCTCGTGAGTCTCCTGCTTGCCAACTGCAGATCTTGGGACTTCTCAACCTCCAAACCTGGGTGAGTCAATTTCTTATGATAAATCTCTTTCTATATACAGCCTACTGGCTCTGTTTCTCTGCGGAACCTGACTAATATAATACTTCTCCTGGGATTGTCCAATCTTGGCCCTCCACCTTTGGAACCTCCTCCACCTTTGGAACTTGGAACATGAAGAAAATTGCAGCCACCCCTTTGGTTCGGGGTGTGTGTACGTGTATGTGTGTTGGGGGGAGTGCGTGTGTGTGTTTGGAGGAGGAGGGACTATAATAAAACTGCTTTGCAAACTGTGAATCCTATATATATTTTAGTTGCATGCTAATCTATGTACAGCATCTTTTCGTGACCAAGATGCCAACCACATCTTTTATTCTGTCATTTCCAGAAGCAACAGTACAGAATTATACTCAATTTCTCTACCAGATTCAAGGGTCACGATCTCTTTGGCAGGGAGAGAGTTATTGTCGGGAAAATCTTACTGTTGGATCCAGGACAAACCGTTACAAAGTTGCGTAAGTCTTCGTCAGCGTCGAGCCTCAGTCCTGCAGGTATTTGCCATGTTGACACAGCTCATGTTTGCCCTGTTTTATTTATTGCTCTTTCTTTGGGAGGAAATCAGAGAAACTAGGGCCCATACCAGAAACAGAAACAGTTTATCTATTTAGCTGTTGAACTCTTCGGAAAAGAGGGAGCCAAGAAGTAAGAGATGCACAAGCAAGTAAAATATATTCACCTTCAAAACACACTCAAAAGAGTAATGAAGGATCCAGATTAGAGGATCTTGTGCCAGAGAGACACTGGAACTCCTGACGATGCAGAGGGAAAATGAAAGGCAATTCCGTTACTTCTGATAGAGTGAATGTTAATCTGCAGTCACGGTCAAGGCTCTGAAACAGTTACATAGGTGAGTAAAACACAATCCCTATCCTGGCATTGCTTGTAGCTGAGCAGAGAAAAGAGAGCTAGCAAATAATTCTAATCTAAAAGCAAACCGTAATCCAGCATAATATCACCCATTCTAGAAGATCTTAATAATTATCAACTATTTTAACACATTTTATTATAAAGTCATGTAAGATTTTTGTTTTCATATATAGCCCATAATGGATCCAGTGAATAAAGCTTCAGAGAATACTATATTGTTGTCTGGGAAGAAATAAAAGGTTATTTAGAAAATGTGAGTAGCTTCTGTCCAAATGTCTGTCCCTGTGTTGCTGACGGTCACTGCAAAGGCTGAGCATATAGGAAATAGTCTTCTTTCTAATATGAAAGGCATATTTGTGTCCCATGGAATGAAAGATATGTGTGGTATGAGAACAGGACCCAAGGTCATTGCAGAGCTCACAGCTGTAACACGTGTTTCCTGAGTTACGCTCCTCCACACGGATCATCGCTTGTTGGCTATTCACATCCATTCCCTCTATTGGATTCGTCCCAGAGTGCTTAATTATTCGTCTGATTTTTTATCGTTCTTCCTTTTCTTCATCGTTCTCTATCTTTGTTATTGTGGAGTTTCACTTCTGTCTTGAAGCCCATTCGATCTCATCTCTAATGGTTCCATAGCATTTGTTTTATAGGTTCTTGGGGTTTTTACACATGGCTCAGCAATTTTGCATTTCTTAAAACTTTTAACTCTTTGATAAAGGAACAGCTCAGAAATATGTACAATCTTTATAAACACATGCATTTCAAGTGTGAATAGATGACATGTGTTTAATGAGACTAGAAATTGGAAGGCTACTTTAGAAAATTAAATAAACATTCAGAAACACAAATAAGTTTTATAAACTGTCACTCATCATTCATATGTTATGGGACAAATTTAATATTTGTTTAATTTTTAAAGCGAGATTCATGCAGAATAAAATAAAGAAATCTGAAACATGCATTTTGATACCTTTTGATAAATGTATACATCCATGAAACCACCACCCCAATCAATACAGCAAACGTTTCCATCACCCCAGAAATTTGTTTCATATGTTTTTCCAATTAATCTTCAACATCCAGGTCAACCATTGTTCTGGCTCTTGTCACCATGGAACAGTTTTGCCTGTGCTTTAACTTCATGTACAGAAAGACACAGTTTTTACACCTTTCTGACTATCTTCTTTCACTCAACATAGTGTTTTGAGACTCACCAATATTGTTGTGTGTAGTAGGGCTTTCATTTCTTTCTGAGTATAAATATATTCTATTATATGAATCTACCACAATTTGTCCATTCAACTATTGATGGATATTTGGGTTATGTCCTATTTCCAGTTATTATTAATACACACTTACAACTAATCCAAGTCCACTTTCAAATAATGCTATACTACTTTGTGGGTAATGTGAGAGCCTTATAATAAAACAAGTATCCCAATTCTTTTTTCTCCTGTCATTTGTATCATTGCTATCATTCATTTCACTTGTATACAAGCATACATAGCATATATGTGTGTATCTTTGTGTATGTATGTGATATATACACAAGCTTACATAAATGAATACATTGTTGCTATTATTATTTTCAGTAAACTATTAACAGTCAGATCAATTGAGAATAAGAAAAACATTTTTATCTTACCTTAACCTATTTATTCTTTGATGCTCTTCCTTCTTTTCTTTATGTAGATCCAAGTTTCTGACCTGTAGAATTTCCTTCTCTTCGAAGAACTTTAACGTTTCTTGCAAGGTCTATAGGTCCCAAATTCTCTCAATTTTTGTTTTTCTCCTTCACTTTTGAAAGATAATTTTGCAGAGTACAGAATTCTAAGTTACTACCTTGTTTTTCTCATAGCGTTTCAAAGATTTCACTCCACTCTCTTCTTGCTTGTGTGGTTTTTGAGGATAAGCCAAATGTAATTCTCATCTTTGCTCATCTATAAATAAGGCACTTTTCCCCTCTGGCTTCTTCCAGGATTTTTTCTTTGTTTCTTTTTTTTTCTTTTTTGTCTTTCATTTTGGATAATTTCTATTGCTATGTCTTCAAGTTCCCTAATTTTTTCTTCTACAATGTCTAATCTGCTGTTAACCCCATCCGGAGTATTTTCATCTCGTACATTGTATGTTTATCTCTACAAGTTCAGCTGGGTCCTTTAAAAATATCTTCAATGTCAAACAACAACAACAACAACCTTCCATGTCTCTGTGTAACTTTTTGAACATATGGAGTGCGGTAATAATGATGGTTTTAATGTCCATGTCTGCCAATCCTCACATCTATGTTGGTTTGGGGTCAGTTTGATTTGAGGGGTATTTCTTCTCATTATAGGTTCTATTTTTTCTGCTTCTTTCACCTGGTAATATTTGACTGGATGCTAGACATAGTAAGTTTTATTTTGTTGGGTGCTGGATATTTTATATTATTGTAAGTACTTCTTGAACCTTGTTCTGGGTGGGGTGCAGTTAATTTCCTTGGAAACAGTGTGACTCATTCAGGTCTTACTTTTGAGTTTGTTAGGCAGAACCAGTGTTGTGCTCAGTCTACTATTCCTCACTATGGAGGCCAGGGCCTTCTCTCCATATATTTTCTACCTAATGCCTGCTACATTTCCAGTCTGTCTAGCGGGAACAGTCACTATTCCTGGTCATGCACATGCAAGAGGGTCTGTTCTGTTAACCTTTCACCGTTAACTTACGTCCAGTGCTGGGAATTCTGCTGCAGGTTCGAGGGGCACCTTCTTTAGATATCTGGATATCTCTTTTAGTACAAAACTCTCCTCTCTACCCCCTGTCCCGAATACCCCAGCTCTCACAATTTCTCTGGACCGTCACTTCCATCTCCTCAATTCAAGGAGTCTACCAGGTTTTGAGTGGTTTTCTCTCTATTTACGGAAACCCAGAAGCTCTCAAGTTTCTCAAGGTCGAACAATTTGGCAACTGTAGTACTCACCGTGTTCATTTCCTGTTTCTCAGGGATCACCGTCTTTCATTGCTTGATGCCCTGTCTCTTCACAGTCATCAGTGCATATTCTGTCTGGGTTTTTGGTTTGTTTGTTGTTGTTGTTGTTTGGTAGGTTTAGGCAGAAGAGGAAATCTGGGCCGGAAGCAGACGTCTATGTTTTTGGATGGTATTTTAAATGTATTTTTAAAGGCTTATTTTCCGATTGCTCTTTGCTAGTACCTAGAGATACAACTGGCTTTTCTAACCTCCAAGCAAGTATAGTTTAAACAAGATCGTTGGGTCATTCTCACACACCTCTGAAGAAAGCTAAACATAAGGGATATGATGGGTTAAGGGAGCAAGAACTCGCAGCTTGCTGGGAAATTACAGAAAGGCTGCATGGAGGAGGTGGAACTTGAAAGATGTACGGAATATGTTATAAATAAAAACGACAGCATGAACAAAGCACAGAAGAACGCATAACCAGGGATTGCAAGTAGTTTGATTTGAATGAAAGATTGATTATGAGTAGAGAACTTGAGAAAACTAAAATCTCTCTCCATATGGTATATAAACACAGACCTTCTATAGGAGAGCCTTCTCTTCATCCTCCAGACCAGGTAAAGTTATTTGAAATAAACATTATTTCCTTTTCATAAAGTGCTCCCAATTCTAATTAACTTTTTTTTTTTTACCTACTCACGTAACGTTTGTCTTCCACATTAGACTGAAAATTTGGTGAGGGCAGGAACCATGCCTGTTTTGCTCACTGTTACATTTCCAGTATTTAACAATAAACATTCATTGAATTAGTAAACTGAACCAGGATAAGAGGTCTGAATTTAAATTCATGTGCAACTGGGAGTCTTTAAAACTGTTTCGGTTGGGAGAATGATATGTCCAGAGTTGGGCTTTAGGAAGACTTTTCTAGTAGCATGTAGTGAATGAACTTGAGAGAGAGGAGCTAGGCATTAGAAGGCAATGAGGAGGTTACTGGAATAGTAAGGTGAGCCTGAGTCATGGCAGTGGCACGGGAATTGGGAGGAAATAAATACAAAAGATTCTGTAGAAGGAAATTCAACAAAGTATAAAAATTGGGGATGAAAAGGAATAAAGAAATCAGTTATCAACCTGATGTTTCAATAGTGGGAAATTAGGAGGAAAATCGTGCCATTCATAGATGTAGGAATCTAAGAGCAAGACCTGCGTTAGGAGGTAGCTGTCTGCCTTGAGTGTCAATTACCTGTGAATTCTCTAGGTGGATCTATTGATTGATCAGGCAGTTGGAAACAGTGTGGATCTCAGAACAGGGTTGTGTATTAGGGACATGAAAGTGAGAAGCATCCACCTAAAGAGGAGAAAGAGAGAGAGAGGGAGAGAGAGAGATGTACACACAACAGAAAAGCCCAAAGAGACCATTTCAGAGGGCATTAATCATAGGCAGGAGGAAGTCAACAAGGATATGGATAAGAAAAATCTTCTAAAGTTGGAAGTAAAATTATGCTATGTTATAAAAGGAAAGAGTTTGAGGTTACTTAACTGAATATTTAGATGGTTTGAGTAGCGCAAAGACAGAAAAGTCCACTGACTTGGATTATTCGATAACGAACAAGCTTCAACATAACTTGAGTTACTTCATTTGATTCTTAGAATAACCATTAAAGAGTAGAGGGGCATTATTATTCTCACTCTGTAGATGAAAAAACCAAGTCTCAGAGAGTTCCGTGGTTTTCTCAAGACCACAGGAACATGAAATGTGAGAACTAGATCTTCATCCCAATGTCATCTTTGACATTGTCCCCTAATACCACCCTGCTCTTATTCTTTCTAACATTCTTCAGAAAAATTTGTCTGTTCTCAGAACTATACTCTGTTTTTACGCATCTCCTTATTGTGTATTTCCCTACGAGATCTGTAAAAACACTTGGGTTGGATGCTGGTAGTTTAAAGATTGATACTAGTAGCTCTTGTCAATAATGTAGAAGGAGTAAAGTCTCTCAATGGTTGTTTGCTATCATAAGATGTTGCTTGTTGAAATGAAATAGGTAAATATTATTAAGGGGGTTATCTATCTATCAGAGCAGTGACACCAACTCAAGAGGATGTCAAGTTTTTCTCATCAATTCTATAAGTGAATTAAATAAGCTCCATATTTATTTAGGTTTAAGCTTGACTAAAGACTCATATATGTATTCACTTACTTCACCTAATGAGTGCTTTCCTCTTATTATCTGAAAGTCAGATAAGAATATTTAAATATCAATACACTTTATGAGTATACTATAGTACTATAAAGCCCAGAACAGCCTCCTGTCCCAATGCTGTCAGATATTCACCCCAAAAGGCACAGATGCATGGTGAAGGGTGCAGAAAAGCCTCAGAAGATTTCGACCTACTATTTTATTTTTTTATTACCTCAAGAAAATAGCAAGACATTGGAGCTATGGGCTCAATTGCTGCCTGAAATAAGGAGTTAATGTGAGACAATAATATGTGTTGGTGTCATCTTCGAGAACATGGAAGACAAATAAACAGACAAACAAACAAGAAAATCACTGCCTTGCCTGTAGAAGCTAATGTTGGAATCTGTGACTAGATTATTGGGATTGCTGATTTCTAGGATGGGTACTTATATGTGGGAAGAACTGACCCCATCCTGACCAGTGGTTGTTAAAATGCTTTCTTCTAGACCAAAGAGGCTAGTTCATTTGGTTCAGAGAAGAATTACAATTATTGTCCTGGAAAGCCTGATGTCTGGGCTTCACAAAAACAGAGTAGTCACTCTGAAGGAAAGAGATCTCTTTATTATGCAGCTAATAAAGGTGAGAGCATGTTCTCAAGTGTAGGCTTAGCTGTCTAATACTGCCTCAGAGCATAATGCCAACACCAAGGTTTGGGGTAGGTTGATTGTTCTTTGAGAGTCTCTATTCAGTGGGTATGCAGACCCCTTTGGTGAGGATTAAAATATATGATATAAATTGGTACCATTTTTAAGAAGAAAAAAAGACAATTTGAAGAATATTTCCATGGACATTCACTTTTCCCTTGCCAGAAAGTAATGAGACAAGCCTACAGGCTTGGTTCCATTTTGGTCAAATTGCAAATATGTGACATTTTAGAAATCTTGGGCTGTTTTACTCTTCACACCCATTTAATCACAGTTTGGTGACTGGGGCTTGATGGAATAAGGGAGTCCTGTAGATTCAGTGCAGTTCTGTTTCTGGGATTTTGTAGCAACTATGGTTTCAGAAGAGAATGGAAAAAATAAACATACTTAGCAACTCAAAGGCCAGCTGCTTAAAACTGGCTTGGACATTCTGGACTCATCATCATGACTCTCAATCTTTTTTGTTGTTGTTGTTTTAAATTGTAAACAGACTTGTGTGGATACTTCTTTTGTATATTTATATTTGGAGAAGGAGGAGGTTGGGCTATGCTTTTTTTCCTACATTTACATAACCTTTAGAACTTTAAAATAATAAGACCCGGATTTCTTATTTATTATATTTATTAAAAACTCAGAGCGAAGACTTGAAACAAATGTTTTAATGACTATTAGTACAGTTTATTTCCCTTCTAAATGAAACTGGATGACAATACCCTTCACCTAAATAACATCCTCTAGTCTAGTCTGTCAAAAAGCTTTAGAAAACATTAATTTAGACTCAGAGACCTCTACTGTGGGTGGTGGCTATTGTACTGACTTATAGGGAATGCAAGGGAAATGTAGTTAAAGCCTAGCTAGTAGGTTAACTGAATTATCCACCTTTATATAGCAGCATAGTTTAGTTGGCAGGTTACCTATTCATTGGAGTCTCTCCTTAGGTCTAGACAAAGCTCCTGAGATTGAATTCTTATGGTTATGGTGCATCTAATAATTTTATACCTTCTATGATGCTTACTCAAAGATATATATCTTTTATATATCTTTATATATCTTTATATATCATATATATCATATGATGGTGTGCTACCATAATACAGTGCAAAGAGAGCTGCCTGGGAATATAGAAACCTAGTGCAGGCTATACTATTGCCTGCATTCTGTGACCTCTAGTATGGCATCCTTAGACATCGTTTTGGAGAAACTGTAAAAATGAAGGGTGTAGTAGATACTTTGGGGATGACTCACCATAATCTATTCATCTCTTCTTTTGCTTAAAGCACTCTGAGTTTTTCTGAGAGGACTATCTTTGCAAATCCATTGTATGCTAGTCATGAAATGTCAGTAATTGCAGTGGGGTGGACCCAGGCATGGGCTTGATTGACTTAAGCGTACCTTAAACATTCTATCTTTCCTGCCACAAGGATTACTCAGAGACAACCGCCATCAAGTTTGGGTCCATAAGACATAACTATACATATGCTGAGGCTTCTGAGAAGTTATTTCCCTCACTCTTCTTACTACCCCAAAAGAAAATTCCTCCTCTGGATGGGGAGGGAAGATCTGGAACTCCTAGAGCTATTGTCACCATGAATGGTACTGGCCTTAAGACAAAGCTGAAACATTAGGGGGTGGGGAGGTAGTGAGGAAAGAGTAGACCTGATAGATAAGCAGATTAACAGGACGAGGAGCCTGTATGGCCCAAGAACCTCTGAGTCAAAGCCTGGACTATGCAATTATGTGAGACAATAAATTCCCTACTCTTTTATTCTTTGGTTAAGTCAATTCAGGCTGGGCTTTCTCCTACTTGTGACCAGAGACATCCTAAGGGCTACAAAGGGGTTGAATTAGAATGTAGTCACTAGAGCCACACTGTCCAATAGAAATTTCTGTGATGATAGAAATGTTCTATAAATATTATGACCAATATTGATAGCCACATGTGTCTGAGGAAGTAAGTTTTTAATCTAATTGATTAAAAGTTAAATAGTCACATATGGCTAGTGGCTGCTATATTGGACAATCCATCACTAGATGGTCTTTAAGACCCCTAATTGTTCTAATATTGTACGATTTTATGCATAATTTCATATACATAACACCCATGAATGGACCCAAATGGGACCTAAACTAAAGTTTTGTGTGTTGCCAATAGATACAAGACGACTGATTTCCAGTAAGAATGAATATATTAGATTTATGTTTTTTTTCAAAGTTGCTATGGCAGTTAATTTAATAGCAGATGATAAAAAATCAATATTCACTACTTCTTTCCACATTAAGGCATTTTATAGCTGGGAGGACTCAGGCAAATTACATAAAATCTCTAATGATATTTTGAGGGGTAAGCGAGAAAAGGCATGGAAAGGACCCAGCATAGAATCTTGACCACAGTAAATTTTCAATGACTGGCAGCTGTGCCTCTGGCTGCCACTGCTACTTCAGACTGACCTAAATGACCGGATGCTGCCCACTCTTTAGTGTCTAGAAAGACCAGTGTCTGACTGAGTAGACCCACAATAGGTCACTGACATATGGACAGACTGAAGTTGGAAAAGACTTGGGGAGCAAGTAATCTAGTAAGATACCGTTGCAGAAGGTTAAACTAAGTCTCAGTCATCCAAATGGCCAGCATGTTAGTATAGGAGAGAAATTAAAACCAAGGTCCCTGGGCTCAAAATTCAGGGTCACGAATACTCTCCTACACTGCACCTCGTCTCATTTCACATTTTCCCAGATTCTTCAAACTGCCTGCCATTCTCTATTCCATTTAGCCAACTGGTTAATCCTTGTGACTTTTGGAAAATTCCGGTTGTCTCCTAGGCAATTTTACAATGGGACAATCTTCTCAAGACCACTTAGCTTCATGGTTATCTCTAGTTTCCCTCTTCAAGAAGTAATGGGAAGGCTCTTGTTGTCGGTGTTATTGAATGCCTGAAACATAGCTGTTTAAAAGATATAACAGGCAAACACCGGTTTTGATCTCTTTCTCTATTTCCTTTTTTTTTCCTTAGGGGAAAAATCTTTTTCTTTAGTTTATAACACTGTATTGATAGGGTCAAAGGCAGAATCATTCCTTAAGGAGTCATAGAGTTTCTTCTTCATTTCACTTTCTTGCTCATGCGCTGCCATTTTATTGCCTTCAAAATCGAGCAAACAATGCCTAAAAACAAAATCTCCGCTGATTCAATATTGAGTAAGCTCATCTTTGGGCCAAGGTGGTAGGACACAGCCCACCTATAATCTATCATTAAATAAGTAGTATTTGTTCCACATGTCCAAATTTAGTAGTTTCAAAGTCATTCCAATTGTCTCTGTGGCACACTGCTTGGAGTGTGAATTTTGTAGCTGCATTACTTCATTAAATATTATTTTTAGATTAATATTTCTATTAGATTGTGATATGTAATTTATGATAAGGAAATCAGAGTGAGAAAATAAGATGCTGTTTGAGTTAATTTTGCATTATATTGCTTCTACATGGATCTATGTCTGTTAAGCTACTGTATGAAATTAAGTATGAGTAATTTGAAAGAAATATCTGATTTCAAAAAAGTGTTTTTTGTCTTACCCTCCATTTCAGGCTATACCAGATGTTTTAAGAGGCTCACCTAAGCTACCTGAAGAGGAAGAAAGATTCCTATACTTCCATACTCTTGAAAAAAAATGTCAGCCGACTATTGTTTCCATGGCTGTAGGAAGGAGAAGAATGTGTTACCAGAGCTGAAACGTTTCTTCCCACCTCATAAGAAAGTTTAAGGAAACAAATATTTTCTCCAAATGTGTACCTTTTTCGATGCCAAAGACTTGGCTCTCCCAAACGTTGTTATACGTTATATTTAGATTTCTAAGATGATCCACACATAAACACTCAAAAATATCTTTCTGCTACTTTAGGGATTAAGTTGGCTATAGGCGCCTAGGGTGGGAACTAATCATGGATTTCAGAATTATTTCTGGGAAATGTCACCCAAGTTCCATAAAAGCAGACTATAAATTTTCAGAAGATAACCCACGTGGAACGTGGGGACTATTTCTATCAGGCGTAAAGTCTAAATGATGTTAACTCGAACATTTTAACAATACAGTTCAATTTACGGGTAACAGTATAAAATAAAATAATAGATTGTGAAAATATAATGATGAATATGTTCTACAAAAAGCTTCAAAATGTAAAGCACTAATGCAGATGAAAGGCTACCATATTCAGGATGGCATTCTAATTCAAAAAAATGCCTTACTTGAAAAATAAAGGTTATGGTTGATATGTACATACAAAAGATGCAATAGGTCAATGTTAATCATATCATTCATTGCATTTTTGCACTTTGAAAGCATTGAGAGATCCAGTAGTGAGTCATAAGTGTTACTTCCAAACTAGATCAATTTTGAAGGAGACCTAGTCCTGAGAAGAGCTGATAAATGTCATTTGTAATGGGAAACATTTGCTTTCTGGCTAGTTTAGTGCATTTAGGTAGACAGTAATGAGTTGCAGCTGAAGGGTGGAGATCCTCTAAAAAGAAGTATATTTTTCTTTGCCAAATATAATGAAGAAAGTATGATTTCCAACTGCCCCACTATTGATATTCATTCAAGAAGGATTCTTGCAATGTGACTCTTTCACACACACACACACACACACACAGAACCCAAAACACTGGAAAATCAGAAGAGGGAATTAGTACAACTCAATAAACTGTACAGAGACATGAGAAGAATTAAGATTTATCACTATAGAAACAAGGACACAAGTTAAAACAAAGAATAAAATGGCTTGAAGTACAGGAAAATATGTGCATGATAAACCGCATATTAAGACTGGCTAGTTTATGTTTCAGTTACAAATAGACCCCAAATCTCAGGTGCTGAAGACAATGGAGGTTTATTTGTCTCTAAGCTGCACGTGTCGTACGACTCCGTGAGGAGGCCTTGGTTGTCCTTGTCACTAGTATTTCCCTACTCAACATGAGAGGGAGATTGCGGCACTCAAGAACTTAGCACTGGCAGGGTGCCTGGGTGGCTCAGGAGGTTAAGTGTCAGACTTCAGCTCAGGTTGTGATCTCAAGGTTCGTGAGTTCTAGCCCCATGTTGGGTTTTGTGCTGACACCTCAGAGCCAGGACCCCGTTTCAGATTCTGTGCCTCCCTCTCTCCCTGTCCCTCCCGCCCTCGTGCTCTGTCTCTCTGTCCTTCAAAAATAAGTAAACATTAAAAGAAAAAAAGATCTTAGCACTGGCAATTAAATTCTTCCACCTAGAAGTGACACACATCACTTCCAGTTTCTTTTTAAAGTAAGTCACATGGCCATGATGGCCATGACTAACTTCAATAGTGTGAATTGCAATTCTACCATGTGTCTGCCTGGGAATGCATGGTCTCTGTGTGTGTACGTGTGTGTGTGTGTGTGTGTGTGTGTGTATGTGTCTGTGTGTGTGTGTGTCTGTGTGTGTCTGTGTGTGTGTGTGACTGAGACAAAGGTTTCACAAAATACCTTTGTCTTTTGTGACAAAAGACACATGTAGTGCCTTTACTACATGTAATGAACTCTGATACGTTCTATTCTATGCCATTTTTTAAATGTCAATATCACTCCCCTAAACTGTTTCACAATCCACTAAAAGGTTACCACCACCTTTTGAAAACACTGACCCGAGGGAGGTTTCTGGTTGGAGTGCCACAAGGATCTAGTCTGCTAAACATTTCTCCTGGTGGTTTGAATTGGGATATTGACTGAACACCGATCATGTTTGCAGATGATATCAGACTGGAAGACGTAGGTAATATGGCTTTAGTAGGTTGCCACAAGGGGTCCAAGAAAACAAGGTGAGGTTTCAAAGAGTTAATGTATCATCCTACCCTTGAGTCTAAAAGATATAAACCGTATACACCAAACAGGAGAAGTGTTTTAAACTTTATTTTAGTCTTGTAGGAGATGTGGCTTAAAAGTAGAACATATGGAAAATATTTCAAGATTTTAATTTACTATAAGCACAATATGAGTCATCAGTGTTAGGTGATTGCCAAAATAACCAGGTGAAGCCAAGCTGAAGAACAATCAAATGAAGACTCCCCGAGAGCCTTCTCTGAGGCCGCAGGCTACTTGGAGGTTTGTGTGTAGTTTTCGGGACCACATTCTCATCAGATGGCCAATGGCAAATGAGAACAAATTCAATACGTCCAGCGATAGAAGAATCACATCACGTGAGGGGTAGTTCAAGGATCTAAGCACATGGAGCATAAAAGTACAAGACTAATGGAATAGTGGTCTCAGTATCTGAAGTCTGATACGAAATCCAGTGACAGAAAGCTTGTACTTGGCTCCCTCTTCTCCAAGAGAGCAGAACCATTCATGTGTTCGTTCATTCATCCGTTCATTCATTCAACAGACATCTCTTGAACATTTACCAATATTTACTAAGGTAGGTTTTAGAAGTACAGGAGTAAAAATAATTCTGCCTGCCCTCAAGGTACGCACAGGCTAGCGGGGAAGAAGGACACGTTCCAGGTTTCTGAAACTTCTGTATATGTTTCTGCGGGCTGGCATGGCCCCTGGCAACGCGCTACCTTCTGTGCGGGCTTGTTTTATTGTCAGGCTCGCTGAACCTGACCGTGTCACTGTCCAGCAAAAATCTTTCAAAAGCCCCCAGTTACCTTCTGAATAAAATCCAACATCCAAACGGCACCCAAGGCTTGTTTTCAAAAGCTCCATATGTTTTCACCAGTATGACCTACCACTCCCCCCGTATACCTGTACCCCACGCTCCCGCCTTTCTGAATTAATTTCAGCGTTCCAAATGTGCTATGCTTTCTCACTACCTTCGCAACACTGCGAGCCCTTCGTCACCATCAGCCCCTGGCTGACTTCTCTGTGTCCACCATGACAATTCAGTCACTGTCTTCCCTGGGAAGCCTCCATGGCTCCCACTGACCCTTCCTCAGGGCTCCCGTGGCACACGCGTGGTCCCCTTTGTTACTCATGCTAGTGAACTATCACTTACCAGTAAACTCCATGACGACGGAAATGCTTCCTGTCCGGACCTCAGCTCCAGATACAGCAAGGGGCACAGAGCTGGTCCTCGACAAATACCTGTTAAACATATCAGTGAATGGCCGGTGCAGGACCGCTCTGTAGCTCAGGCTGCATCAACAGAGAAGTACAGAGAGCAAGCTGTTTATTGGCTTTCAACTTTTGAAAATGAATCTAAATAAAGGAACCGTGACAGAGATCCCTAGAGACTCTCTTCTAATTCCAAGACCGCTATTGACGGCTAAACAACAGGAGTCACAAATCAGTCGGGTACCAGGAAGCCCTTCCTCAAACTTGTTTTCCTGGGACATCCAAGGAGGAGAGTCATCATGCCAAGGTGCTGTCCATTGGCTGCTTTCGAAAGTGCCTCACATCGAGGGGGCGCCCAGCATTTCCCTCCTGCTCTCCTGCACGCGGGTTGGCACCAGGCAGTCCGTGTGTCAGGGCAGTAAAACAATCTCACATGAGGGGCAGCACGTTGTCCGTGGGCCATGCCAGCCCAAGGAAACAGGGCCGCCTTTGAGAGGCACAAAGAGCCACTGTCCTTGCCTCTTTTTTTCTTCTTCAAAAACGGTTAAGAGTCCAAAACACGCTGTGGAGATTACAAAGGCTCCTCCAGACTGGGGAGAAGGCCGCAGTCATTCACCTGCAGAATTCCAGCCAAAACCAGCCCACAGGACGCAGCCCACAAGATGGGGGTGACCAAGCACCCTTTTCACCTGGACCGTAATCTCAAAGAAAAATAAACTCTGCAGAAAACAGACTATCCCGTTTTCCTCAGCAGCTGTCTGTTCTGGGCTGCCCTATCCTCAACGACAGAGCAAATCAGCTCTCGTGTGCCTGGAGGTCATCTTGGTAACATTTACCTCACACGCTGGTGTCCTCCACGACGCTTCCATCGTGTCCACTTACTCTAAAAGCCTTAGGAATTATTTCAGCAGAGACGGAGTGACCATCCACAAGGGGAGTCCTGCCCTAGATGGGACATTGGACTGGCTGGCCCCTGAGATCCTTTCCTGGCTCTGTAATTAGGAGGCTGGGAGAGGAAACATGTGATTCATTCAAATCCATGGTCACCTGGTGGTCACGTTAACACCCAAATGGCTCAGGTATGGACGGCGCTGGCCATGGATTCAAGTGCAGAGGGCAAGGGCATGGATCCAAGTGCAGAGGGCAAGGGTTATAAGGAGGGAACAGAAGGAAGAGGAAGGCGAAGAGACAAGGCTGCTGTTAAGGCGAAAACGGACTTAACAAATCCATGCTGGGCACTTGCTATGTTTCCGGCAGGGGCTGGAGACACAGAGATGAAACTCAGATTTCTTTTCGACGGGTAACGAAAACCGACCTGCGCCCAGGCCATTACAATACTGTGGAATGGGTGCCACGGTATATCTGTGCTGTGCTGTGAGGAGGAGCACCTGGAGACGGTCTAGGAGAAGACTCCGTGAATGAGGTAACAAGGGAGCTATAGCTCAAGAATGAATAACGGCTGATTTAGGTCGGGGGGGAGGTCAGGGAAAGACATTCCAGCAAATACAGAGCAGTGAGGTGAGGGGACATGGTGTACACGGCTAGGTGCAGGGTCCTTGGCATGGCTGGCACAGAGGACATAAATGGAAAGATGATGGCAGACATGTAGGAGAAATCCATAGAGGCCAAATGGTGAGACACTTTCTCGCCATTCATAGCAGTAGGGAATTTACTGCAGTGGCAGGAAGACGTGGGTTCCAGAGCTGTGGGGAAGAAGAGCTGCTTCTGGGTACTGACCCGGGGAGGGGGCAAGACTTCGGACAGGGAAAGAGACCACAGGCGCTGGACTTTCCAGCCCCATCACCCATTCCCTCATCCCAGGCACGGCAGGAGAGTTGACTGGAAGGCAATAGGCATCTCACAGATTGACTAGAATCCCTTAGCCCTCACCCCTGACTACATCCTGGTACAGTGTGAGGCTCGGGAACTGTCTGGGGGGTGTGCATAAGAAAGCCTCTCAGGTTAAATTTCCAGTAACCCAAGGGGTCAGGGCTCAGAGGACATGTGATTAAAAAAAATCTCTCTCTCTCTCTCTCTCTCTCACACACACACACACACATCAGAATTTGGGATTTATGCCTCCTACATATACCATCTCATTTAAGCCTCACAATACCCTTATGTATGAGGTATTCTTATCCCCATTTTCCAGTAATTAAAATGGAGGTCACATAAAAAGAGTGAGAAAATAAAGAGACTTACTCTCATTTACACACTTCATTTTGCAACTGAGGTAATGGAGGTTTTGGAAAAGCAGAGTGGGTCTTGAAGTTTATAGACCAAGCCTGGAGAAAAGCCGAGTTACACCAACTTGCATTTTTTTTTAACTTTAACACTATCGGTATTGTTTTCCCTTTATCAGGCAGGTATATTTGAAAGTCAAATTTCATGGAGATTTTCTACTTTTGGAAATATTAATTATAGACTAGGATGATAGGCATATGTAGTAGAGCATAAAAGCCCTAGGGGTCTGGGGCGCCTGGGTGGCTCAGTCTGTTAAGCACCTGACTCTTGGTTTCAGCTCAGGGCATGATTTCACTGGTTGTGGGGTCGAGTCCTGTGTTTGGGCTCCTCAGTGACAGCATGGAGCCTGCTTGGGATTCTCTCTCTCTCTCTCTCTCTCTCTGCCCCTCCTTCCCCTGCTCATGCTCATGCACTCTCGCTCTCTCTCTTCCTTTCTCTCTCTCTCTTTATCTCAAAATAAATAAACTTAAAAAAAAAAAGCCCTTGGGTCTAACAGGGATAACTTCTTCCTGAAACTTCTGTTACCAGTTTCCAAGACAGAGGCAGCAAATACGAGGAAAGAGGAGAGAGAAACTGCTGGAAGGGATGCCGGGCACTGCTGCTGGGGCAGGAAGGGAACCCGCGGCATCTGCTTATTGAACAATGCCCATCCTGGTTAGAGGTGCAAGTTTCAAGTCCGCTGTTAGCCTGCGCTTGGCTTAAAGAAGGCACTACCGTTTCTAAGAGGCTACCGTGTGCCAGCAGCTTTTACCTGTGTTACCTGACTTAGTTGCAGGGAGAATACTATGAGAAAGCTGTCTTCAGTTAGCAGGAGACAAAACCAAAGATCAAAGAGGTTAAGGACCTTGTCAAAATCAGAGAACTAGAAATCAGAAGGGCTGAGATGCAAAGCCAGCCTTCAGTCCCCAAACCCCATTTGCTTTTGTTTTTGCTCCACCGTCCCATTCCTCATTCATCTGCATAGCACCCTCCCTGTTTCTCCATTTGTACAAGGGTAAGGTTAGAAAAGGGCCAGTAAAACATTCCTTACCTTGATGAGAATTGAGTGAACAAACGTGAAAATACTTTGAGAGTGATACAAACTGTATGTAAATATATGCCTTTATATACATATAAATATATATGTAAAGATGTATACGTCTTATAGTAAAGGGACAAGTGGATTAGGTTTTGCATTCCTTGTATTGGTGTTAAGTCCCCACACTCAACAGTCAACATACAAAACCCTTTTAATTCCAGAACTAGCGTAGGAGGGGCAGGGAGGCGGACACACGCACTGTATTTCCCAAGGACTGATTTTTGGGGAAAAAAATCCTTGGTGCACTAATCGTGAACTTGAGGAACTGTTCCTTTATTGTCCAGCCGCTGCCTTAGAATCCTGTTTGTGGTAGGCACAGTCGCCACAGAAGCGTTTCATTTCATTTATTTATAACTGATATCCCTCCAACTTCCAAAGATAAATGCAAGACATGGAAGGGAAGCTGTTACATTTTCATACTCCAGTTCACACCGCAACCACTTTGTTTTGCTGGTACGTCCATTTCAAAATTATGGGGCAAAAGACAACCACCAGTCGAGAGGCTTAAGGATAGCAGTTACTCTAAAATTCAAGTATTTGGATTTGACGCAGAGGTCTAATGGCTAGGACGTGCTGATCTGCAATTGAAGAGCTAAAGCATGAAAGGGCCAGCCTCATCCTCTCCTGACTATGTCGCAGGGATGCACTGTTGATTCAATCTCTTTAATCTGTCTTGCTGCTTCTAAAGCCACAATTATTCTGAAGCCACGCACAGGCCGCAGCAGCAAGGAGCCGGCCCCCAAGTGCAGTGTGCCGCTGGGACCACAGGTCCCCGCCGACTCTTTGTTCAGACAGCAGAGGATTCTCGGTGGCCAGCTGAAGGCCTTTCTTTGTGTTGTGATTGACAGACATGAATTAAATATCACCCCACTGAGCTCTCTGATTGGTGAATGACTATAGATTACAAGAATGTCTTGGGAAAATGGCGTTTCATGATAGGGGGACGAGACCAGAAAGGCTGGGTTTTTCCAGCTAATCCTGAGCTTGACGACAGCAAAGACCTTGATTCTGGGCTCTGTGTTTTTCAGCTTCATAGGCCTTGTTCAGGCCCCGCAGAGAACAATCCGAGAATGGCCTAAGAGAGGAGGATGAAGCCAAAGGAAGTAAAAATTTGGGTGGGAGAAAAGGATTGCTTTCTCAAAATGACCGGTGTTTCTGGAGATGTGCTTTAAGGACTTCTATTCTAAAATGGGTCTGGCACGGTCCCTGAGGCATTTTTCTTTCTCAATTTATCAGAGTGGCAATTAGTGTTCCTTATGCCAGTGATCTGCTCTATGGAGCCCACCCCGTTCGCAGCATATAATGCACAGCCTTGGGCATAAACAGCTCCACACACATGATCTTCTTTCTGGTTTTGAACACGCAGAAGCGGTGTGATAACAATGCAAGGAAAAATGGAAGAGCTAAGAAAGACATGCCAGGCTTCTAGGTGACACGGCGCTTGCATGTGGCTAACTAGAATGGGAAGGAGGAAACGGGGTGCAACATGACAAAATGACAGAAACCAACCCGCCGTCTAGCCTAAGAGCTGGGGAAGGTTTACATGAGTGTTAACTTCAAAGAAAGCTGGCTCCGCTGATGACCCCCCCAAACCTCCAAAACAGAAATGGGTGATTGTAATGAGAGTTCTCACCGTGGTTGGGAGCGACGTTGTATGTCTTAGTTTGTATTTTGTGAATGATCATTTTGATACATCTCCCAGACATTCCAACATGAACGTAGGCTGGTCGTTAGGTTTGCCGCAGAGATATGCTGTCAGAAATGCCAACAGAAGAGAGCATTAGGGAAGCATCCTTTGCTTGGCTTTTCCTAAATACCAAATGTGTGTCGTCATTGAGCTAGGTGCAAAGATTCTTTCCACAAGAGGAGAAGAAGGGAGAAGCAGGAGAGGGTTGGCCAGACTGCAGGTAATAAAAGGCAAAAGAGCAAAGAGGTGACAAATGCAAAGAGGTCGTTTGGCCTGGGAGTTCTCCCAAGGTGCGGAAAGGTAGTGTTCATATTAGACAGATGTCAGGGACAGGCTTATACCCTCAAGTAGGGAAACCCATGGGCCCCGTCCAGGTGAGCAGGTGAGGTCAGGTTTGCTGCTGAGTTCACAAGCCAGCCAGGGGCAAATCTGAAACAAAAGGGGTGGTAACAGATTCAGAAGCACACTGGGCACAGGGCTCGGGAAATTAGGGGAAAACCTGGGAAAACAGTTCAAATCCTGGCAAGAAATTTGGGTAACAGGTAGAATCCACAGCACCAGAAAGATGCTTGAGCCAGAGTTGTCTCTGCCTGGAGTCTGGAACGTTCCCTGCAAGAAGCAGAAGTGGATGCTGGCATGGCCAGGCTGAGTTGGCGGTGTGACCATATGGCTTCTGTGGGGTGTGTTGGCGGTGGTGGGGAGGGAGGAACACGAGGCAGACGCTTTAGGAGCACAAGTCTAAGTCTAAGCTAACCACCCCCATCCTGTGACTGCTGGAAATGGCATCCTTTGGGGATTAAAGTTGGGAATTTTCATGTTCACGTAAATCATGATCAAAGCGCGGTCCTCGTTTAGAGACTGCACAGTTTGAGTGAACTGTGGTGAATAGATGCCTGGGTGCTGAGCTATTAATGCAGCCATGCCCAGCCCCCGGGGAGGCTTCCTGAACTGGAAGAGTCCTACTCTAGGAGGAAATGGGAGTAATAACAAATATGTTTCTTTAGTAGATCAACAGTTTGCTGAGCTGTAACATGGTACATCCCCGCCCCCTCCCACCATGTTTTTTTCTTCCTAAAGCACACTGTGTTGCTAAGAAGATTTATTAACTGTGTGTTTCTTCAGCTCCTTCGTGAATCCAAACAGTTCAGTCCTGATGTCTTGGAAACGATGTCACTGAGGGAATGGGATTATTAAGTGGGCAGAGACGTGGACTAGCAATGGTAGAATATATTAATTGGCTAGGGGTGCCATAAACAACATGCCATGGACTGGGCAGCATAAGTGACAGAAATGTATTTTTTCACAATTCTAGAAGTTAGAGGTCTAAGATCAAGGTGTTGGTAGGGTCTTCCTTTGGCTTATAGGGGGCCGTCTTCTTGTGTTTTTCACACGGCGTTTCTTCTTCTTTTTTTCTTTTTAAAATTTTTAATGTCTATTTAGTTTTGAGAGAGAGAAAGACAGAGAGAGAGAGAGAGAGAGAGAGAGATCAAGTGAGAGAGAGCAAGTGATGGAGGGGCAGAGAGAGAGGGAGACACAGAATCCAAAGAAGGCTCCAGGCTCTGAGCTGTCAGTGCACAGCCCGATGCGGGGCTCGAACTCATGAACCGAGAGATCATGACCTGAGCTGAAGTCAGACACTCAACCAACTGAGCCACCCAGGCGCCCCTGGCCTTTCCTCTTATAAGGACGTCAGAAATACTGGATCAGAGCCCATCTTAAGGACCTCATTTGACCTCAGTTACTTCTTTAAAGACCTTATCTCCAAATATATTCTGAGGTACTGGGGTTAAGACTTCAACATATGAATTTGGGTGGTGGTAGTTGGGGGCACAGTTTGGCCCATAATATGCACTAGTGGCCTCCCTGAATGCCCAGGAGATACAATTACTTTGAGGTTTGTAAGATTGTGGTGAAATAGTTTTCATATAAAAACAGAATGTTTATGGACCTATAACCAGAGGATTTCCATTTAATCAATCACGGACCCATTTGTTATCATAACCCACTTATTATCATGCCCCGTATGACTGTCATATCAATACCAATAAATATTTATTGAATAAATGAATAACTCTTCTTTCTTGAAAAGACCCGCCTTCCCTTGTAAGAAGGATCTGACAGTTGAGAAGTAGGCCAAAGTCTCAGGTTACGCTGCCCATCGCCTCCTATTGAATGAGCCATGGGCAGTCTCCAGTGGACTATAGAGCATCGTAAATAATTCAAATTAAACAACCTTTGTCAAAGAAATTAATAGAGTGCTTTTTATGACACAGTCACTTCAGTTTTTTCAAATCTGTTGGCTTGTTCACTAACTCAAAAACTCCAACACCAGGTGCTGAGGCTGCCTGTCATGAGAATGAGGTCTTCTCCTGGGAATGGAGGAGAGATTCTGGGCAAAGCCTCCTTCAAAATGAGATTCTGTGGAAAATGCCAGATTGGCTGGAATGCGGATAGGGTTCAGGCCAGAATAGAGCCAAACAAGCTCTTGGTTAATGAACGGGCCTCCTCCATGCAGGTTTATATAAGCAGATGAGCCTCTGAATGGGATATGAGTCTGTCCTAGAAGATTCTAGCATCTGTTTGTTGGCTGTGGACCCTGAAGACAAGTCCCTGCTCTGGGAACATAGTTTACCCTGGGCTAACATTTCCTTTCACCAACAGCAGCCAGGAGACAGCCCTATGTCCACAGTGTCTCTATGTCAATGCAATACTTAGAAGGAAGGCCAAAGTTGTGGGTCAGATCCAGGAAAAGGGTTAAGAATTGAATTCTGTAACATTTAAGGGCCAACTATAGGCTGATTTTTTTTTTTACTGTAGTAAAAACTATATATATATATATATATATATATATATAATCATTTTAACCATTTTTAAATGTTTACTTATTTATTTTGAGAGAGTTTGAGTGTGAGCAGGGGAGGGGCAGAGGGAGATAGAAAGAGAGAATCCCAAGCAGGCTCTGTGCCGACAGTGCAGAGCCGGACCCTGGGCTTGATCTCATGAAGCATGAGATCATGAGTGGAGCTGAAATCCAGATTCAGACACTAAACTGACTGAGCCACCCACGCGCCCCTCATTTTAATCATCTTAAGTGTGCAGTTCAGTGGCAACAAGTACATTCACACTGTTGTACAATCATCACTGCCCTCCATCTCCAGAGCTCTTTTTATCTTGTGAAACTGAAGCTCTGTACCCATCAAACACGAACCCTCCATTCCCTCCATCCTCCATCAGCCGGGAACCACCATTCTACCTTCCATTTCAATGAATTTGACTACTCTAGATACCTCATATAAATGGAATCATACAACATTTGTCTTTTTGTTGCTGGCGTATTTCACTTAGCATAGTGCCTTCAAGTTTCCCCGTGTGTCAGCATTTCCTATTTTTTTTTTTTTAGAGCTGAAAAACATTCCGTTGTACGTATATACCGCACTTTGTTTATCCCCTCATTCATCAATGGACACATGCACTGCTTCTGCCTCTTGGCTATTGTGACGTATGCTGCTGTGAACATGGGTATACATACATGTATCCAAATTCCGCTTTCAATATTTTTGAACATTTCCCCCACTGGAAGGTTTGCTTCTTAAAAGCCAGGCCTCTTAAATCCAGGAGGGGACAATAAGAACAAACAGGGACACACGCCAAGCACCAGAACTCAGGAGGCATTGGGAAGAGACAACCTGGCAAGTTCGGTCAAAGAACCGGGGCAGCAGGACTCTGTCCTCAGCCCCCTGAGATACTGTTCATTGGGAAGGATTTCTGCTTTTAGATTATGCATCTAGGTTCCCACTGCTCCGGTGTTATTTATACACGTACCCGAAGTTCCCGACTAAAGTATAAACTTCCTGAAGGCAGCCAACTATGCTTTGCACATCTTGGAAGCCCCACCAGCACCTCGGACAGTCTCTGGGGGCATAGATTTGGTTAATAAATATTTACTAGATAGCTGAACCTACGGCTTTACAGAAACAGACCTCCTTACTCATTTCCTGGAATTCTTCAAGGAAAGCACCACACTCATATCAGCTTCGATGTTATTAATGGCTGTTGAGTAACCAGAGGAAGTAATAATAGCACTGTGGGAAAATTAGGTGACATCTGAAACACCACGCACAAGTTCAAGCGTGCCTTAGAGAGTCTCCACCGTAGGCATCGGATAGGCTTCTGGGAATCTAGAAAGAGCTCAGAGGGAAGGGCAAGCAGAAGCATGAAGAGTCTAGAAGCTGTCAGGCAAGAAGTAGTTGAAATGACTATCTAACTTGGAGACAGGAAGACTAAAGAAAGAGACATAATAAGTGTTTGTAAATATTTGAAAGGTTTTCTTGCAGAAGAGAAAGCTAAGTTTCGTTCCAGAGAAAGACTCAGAACCAGTGGATGTGAGAGCAAGAAGATGAGATTGAATCTAAGAGAGAACTGTTAAACACTGAGTTCTCCAACGACGGAATGGACCGCGGGGTGAGACAGCGAGCTCCCTGCTAACACAGACGTGGTCAGAAATGCAGTAGAGAAGGAAACACAGACCACATGCTGAAGATTCTTCTTTCGACCCTCACAGCTTTTATTTCCAAGCCTCCAATAATTTCCTTAAAAAAATGGCCTATTCAGTCTCAGAAATGCAATATCCTCTCTTATCTCTCTGAGGATATTACCCCTGTGTCCTTAGGGGAAAAAAAATCTTCCATTTACTGAGTTTGGTACTCTTTTTCGGGATATTAGTTTTTCTCAAACGATTGACCATTCTTAGCTGGGAGCTCGTTGTTGTAGGTGAAATCTCTTTGCAGCCTGTGTGTGAATGTTTTCTCTGCTTCCTAGCATTCTCAAGCAGAAGTGGGGTACCTACTTTAGCAAGGTGTGCCAGTGGTTAGTCTTTTGGGTATGTTTCCAAGGCATTCTTCCAAAGCTCAGGTTCGTTGCCCCTGCCTGAAGGCAGAAAGTCTATTTGGCAAGGAGGAGTCAGACGTTGTCCCATCTGACTGCTTCTAGCAGTCCTCCCTAGGTTTGCCCCCCAGCACCCCCAGCACCCAGCAGTTCTTCGTCACTGCTACCTCCAAGCTTGGGGTTGGTGTCTTGGAACATTCCAGAGCAATTTCTTCCTTCTAAAACAGGCCTTTGGGTTTTGTTTTTTTTTTTGAAAAACACCTTCCTCTACAATGCCAATCTTCTCTGTCGTCTCTTATTTAGGAATTCCTTTTTATTTCTGGTCCACTGAGAATATCTCTTCTTGTTTTCCAGTTACATTGTGGGTTTATTATTTTAAACATGTAACTGCTTTCTGTCATTTTTAGGCATCTGTGCTCAGTGAACCATCTTAATTCAATCTTCTGTCCCTTCCAATTCTAAATGTTATAATTTTATAAATTCAAAAGGGAAGGTAAACAGAAAACACACAGTAATTATGAAAAGAACTCATTTTAAAGTGTTTTTTTCTAATTACAACCGTAACAGCACAGAGATGAAATCCCAGATCATTTACAATACCAAATTTAACTATCATAACACCAGTCACTGCTAATATTTCAGAATATATGTAGAATATACATATATGCATGTATACATATGTGTATGACTTACAATAAATATGTATATAATATGCTTTTATTACATGGATGTATAAAATGAGGACCGCCTCTCCCAATGACCTTACTGTCTCTTGAATTCCATCATAAACTGCTATGTGATTATTTCAGTAATAAAGCCACATATTAACATCTGGTTACCTTTTCTCTTTGAATTCTTTTCGGTTTTTCTCTTTTTTCTCTGCATTTTGTCTTGTAATTAAATGTTACCCTTTCACTGGCTAACCACAAGAGACTTGTTTCTTAGACATTTTTGTTTCCTTCACTATGAGTGGCCACCTCTGAAACATATAGCAAATACAAAAATATGGCATCCGCCATCCTACATGCCTGGAATGGCACGTCCACACTGTCTTTTAAGGTTAATTAACTTTCATTTTAACTACCTTAACTCATGAACATAGTTTTAGAAATCTAATCGTAATTCCCATTCTTCCTAATTTATATAATAATTTTTGAGTGAATCAATATTCAGAGTTTACATTATTATGACTATGTACTTTCTTTTTTTGGCCGAGCAAAGTAGAATAGCAGGATTACATTCCTTTTCTTACTCGAATTTAAACAATGTTCCTGGAGTTATACTGAGCCCTGGCTTGAGAGCTGGGCAGCGCTGATGGTCAGACAGACAGATATACACGCTCCTACCACTTCAACCTGGTCCAGACCCCACAACAAAGCACTGACTCGTCGGCCTCCTGGCCACCGCCCAACCCCAGCCGGCAGACTCCAGCCTCCTGGGTGGTCTCCTAGAGCTGCCCTGCCTGTGCTGGGTGAGGGGAGGTTCCAGCCCAGGCCGCCACCTTCCCTCTATATCCCCCCAGGTGCTCCCACCTGTCCTAACCCGACCTGAGGCCCTGACTTTTTCAAGGAGTCAGGTGCCCGGGTCCCCCTGGGCCCTTGCAGTTGCCCTGGCTCTCATCCCCGCCCCCCACTCTGGGGTAGGGGGTCGGGTGGGGTGCAGGATGAGAGGCCTCATGGGGGCCGGTCACCCTCCAGCTTTCACCTGTCCCAGGTCAGTTCAGTAACCATCTAACCAGGGTGCCTTAACATGGGGAATGTGTGCTGTGGGGCCATCGCTTACCTCTACCCCCACATGTCTGCATGAGCATGTGGTCTCCTGCGGTCCCTGCCCAGGCCATAGTCCCCATGGTCCCTGCCCCCGCCACAGTCCTGGTGGTGCCTGCCCCGGCCACAGTCCTTGAGGTCCCTGTCCTGGCCACAGTCCCCATGGCCAGGAGGTGTGTGGGATGTGCTGCTGCCCGCCTGCCTGCCAGGGCCTGGCCAGTCCTCTTCTTCCTCCCCCGACCAGGGATGTGGGGCCGACTCCCGGGACTTGGGAAAACCCAACTGCCAAGTCGCCTCCACTCCCATCTGGGCGGCGGGGTGTCCTCACGCCTCTGCCTTCTCTGTCCCAGCAGACAGCTCCAGAGCCCAGGGCCCCAGTAGACACCGCCAGAGGCCGGGGCTTGCCCGCCCCACCTGGGCCTGGACTCGCGTGCCTGGCCTGTTGGTATTTATTCCCTCTGTACGTGCTGTCCTCTGGGCCCGCTGGCCTGCCATCTCTGACCCCAGGCTCCTTGTCACCATCCCTGTCAGGCCCTCGAGAACCAGCCAGGACAGCCGTGGAAGGAAGCGCTTGGGGGGAGGGTGGTGGTTAGGAGAGTAGGGGGGTGCAATACGCCTCTCCTCCCAGGTCAGGCTCCTGGCCTAGAACACACAGGAGCCTGACTCTGCTTCTCCTTTTCTTGACTGGGAAATAACCCCCCCCCTGAAGGGGGGAGGGGATATTAATTGACTCTATTTCTTTTCTTAATTTGTACAATCATTAGTTCTAAATACTCCAGTAACTTAGTAATATGCCTCTTGAATCTCTTTTCCACTCAATCCAGAAAGTTAGTTTTCTTTCTTTTTATCCAAGAGCTCTCCCTGGAGACTTCCCTTCTCACCTTCCAACCTGGACTGGTTGTTTCCTAGGCCTCCTGGACAGCTGTCGTCCTGTGTTACGTCCTCTGGTTCCAATAATTTCTGTTTCTTGGTTCTCTCCTCCCCTATTTTTCTGAAGAGCATCCTTCAATATTTTTCTGACAAAGAGCCTATGGAAGCTAAAACATCTGAGGATTTAAATATCTAAAAAGATCTTTTGGGGCGCCTGGGTGGCTCAGTCAGTTAAGCGTCGGACTTCGGCTCAGGTCACGATCTCACAGCTCTGTGAGTTTGAGCCCCTCATCCAGCTCTGTGCTGACAGCTCAGAGCCTGGAGCCTCCTTCCAATTCTGTCTCTCTCTCTCTTTCTCTCTCTCTCTGCCCTTCTCCCACTTGTGAGCTCTCTCAAAATAAATAAAAACATAAATAAATAAATAAATAAATAAAAAGATCTCTTATTCTATCTTTATATGTGGTCAATAATTTGGCTGGATAGATATAGAACACCCTATGTCAGAAAAAAATCCCGCAGATTTTTTGAAGGCAACCTTCCATTGACCTATAGCTTCTGTTATCATTATGAAGAAGTTCAATGCTATTTTGATTCCTGATACTCTTTTATGTGAACTGTATTGTTTTTCCTCTCTAGACATTTTTAGGCTCTCCTCTTTGTTTTCGATGTTCTAAAATTTCCCAGTGATGTTTCTGGTTTTGCTCCTTTGTGTTAGGTGCTCATGAATGCTCTCTTAAGTCTAGAGAATCAGATTGAAAATAATTTCTTGTTCCCCATGCATGTGTTTGTGTGTCTGTGTGTGTGTGCACGTGTGTGTAAGGGGGAAGGCAGTTTGGCTGCATAAGGAAAGGAGAGAATGTGCACTGTGTATGCATTCCTCTGTTTGTGTTTTCATCTGCAAGCTTCATACAACCTTCCATACTACTTGGTGACTCCAAGACCCGAGTTTTTCTGGGGCTCTGGGGGCAAACTGATTCTCTTCTCTTTGTTGTCCTTCTTGCAGGCATTTAGGTATCGGGGTTCTCCATTCTGTATAATATCTCATTTGTCATCATTTTTTCTGTATTCTAAAGAGATATTAACATACCATTCATTTAGTATCTTGGACTTTTTACTTTTTATTTCTCACATTCTATAGTTGACATTTTATTAGATTTATCAGGCTTGTGTTAAGCCCACCTTATTTCAAGTCTAAAGAGCTTTTAGAATGAGTCTTTTTCCCCCCTTGGGGGTGGCAGAGAGGGACAGAGAGAGAGAAGGAGAGAGAGAGAGAGAGAGAGAGAGAAAGAGAAACTTAAGCAGGTTCCACTCTGTGTGGAGGCTGACTTGGGGCTCAATCTCATGACCAGGAGATCATGATCTGAGCCAAAATCCAGAGCCTGCCGCGTAACCAACTGAGCCACCTAGATGCCCCTAGAGTGAGTTTTTGAAGGCCGAAATAACCATAGTTTGTTATCAAAGGAGTTACTGGGGAAATATTTCCAGACAAGACAAAGAACAGGGATATAGTGTTTCTCTTTTCTTTACTAAACTTATCTTCTTGCCTCCTGGCAGCAAATGCTATAAATGACAGACGTCTATCAATTCTAGTCTTCCCATCTTGCCTGAAGTCTTCCCCACTGCTGACTTTGATTGCTAAGAACTGAAGGATTTATTGTTTTACACTTGGACTGACCAATGGATAGGGGCCAGGAGTCGTTTGGAGTGCTGGTCTACAAATCTGACCTAAATACAGAGGTTGTTAGAGTAGTTAGTTCTAGGGACCAGATGTTACTATATCTTAAGGGCACCAAACTCCGAATTTCCCCTCCTTCCCGCCTTTTTTTTTTTTTTTTTTTTACAGCTTTAGCAAAGGCGAGAAGAGAGTAAGATGCTGACGTGGTGATGTCATCACAGCTCTGTTGGTGTCTGATGTATTTCTGATGATGCATTTGATCTACTTTCTATAATAAATATCCTTCTAATTCAAAGCAGTATATCTTCCCTAGAGTTGTTACAAGCCCACCCTGGAGCCAGATTGCCTAGGTTTGAGTCCTGGTTCTGCCATTTCCTAGCCCTGTGACCTTGAGCAAAATACATAGTCTCTCATGCCTCAGTTTCTTCATCTGTGAAACGAAAGCACAATAATAGCAAACTCATTGGATAACTGTGAGAATCAAATTCAGGTAATGTCTCAGGCATCTTAAGTATTATGGAAGTGTTTGCTATGATCGTTGCTGTTGCTATTTCAAATGACAGGATGTTGAGGTTGTTACTTTGGCTTTAAAGAAACTCATTAGAGGAAGAACAAAACCAAATGGTCTGGAGTAGCAGCTGTTGATCAAATACAAGATATGGAGCTAATTCCTTAGCAACCAACCCTCAAATGACATTCAGGAGACTCATTTTTGAAGACCCATCGTGTTCCTTTTCTATATTAGTTGTTTTCCAAGGTGAGAAAGTTCGAGTCTGCCTAATAAAACAAGTACTCCGGACGTGAATAGAATGGGTCAAGGGGACGCCTCATGTGCCCACGTGACATCCCTAGATTTCCTCTTTCCTTCGCTTCAGGAAATCCCCTTTCTTATCTGATTCTTTTTCTATAAATAGATGCAATATGTTTGGAAGGCCATGACTAGCTTGGAATTTGGAGAGGAAGGTTCGTGAGCAGTGAGATACTTTGCTCTGGCTTATCTGCAGCATTGAGCCCTTGCTCAGTGCTGAGGGAGGTGAGAGTCAGGCAGGAGGGAGGGACCTGCACACAGGGGCCAGAGATGAGTGGCCCCAGTGACCCAGGAAGGCTTCTCTACCTAAGGAGGACTTGTGTGCTGGAAAAAGCCCAGGGTCCAGAGTCTGTCAGATCCCACTTCCAGTTTTAACCTTGATTCAGTTTCTCACAGCTTTATGAATGATGATCTCCTCATCTGTAAAAGGACTACCTGTAACTTGGATTAAATGAAGGAGTTCGCCCATGCAAAATGGTTTGGCCGGTCACAGAACTGCCTCTACTCCTCTACACACGATTAGCACTCCAAAATGTGTCTCCCATATTTCTACTGCAAGACAGGGTCTGTCCAGGCAACACCAGGATGTGCAGGGCCTTGGTGATTATCCTTTAGGACATTAGCTTAAAGGATCTGTGGAGGTCTGATTTTCAAGGCTATCCTAAATTATCTCTGATAATGGCTTGTTTCCTCTCGGCAATTGAATCATGTGTAGCCAATCAATTTAAGAGTATATTTATTAAGCCCTGTCCTGTGTCCTAGGTACTACAGAGGGTAGAATGGGAGAAGAAAGGAGCTTACAGTTTCGTGGATACAGCCAAACAACTAGATAAGTAATACAGAACTAACCCAAGCAAGGGACTGTGGACAAAGTCTGTGACTCACTGAAGTTCACAGTGAGACACGCTTGGCTTTGACACCTTATTCACCGACACTTATGCAATAGAGTCAAGCGTTGGGGTAGAGATGTCCTCACCTCATCCAAGAGAAGGGGGTTTTAGGGAGTTACATGCCAATAAGGGTTGGGGTCTGGGAGGTTCTGGGAACACGTGCATCTGCTGATTTTTTTCAGGCGCCAAAATGCTTTCCTAGCTCAGAGCTGTTTCAGTTCAGAGCTGTTTTCTCAGCTTCTTGGGAAAACAACCAAAGGGAGAGAGCAAATGGATACAGAAAATTATTTTCAGAACATGTTCTAACCAGACTTGGCTGCCTACTGATTTTTAATTTTTGGTGATTTGCTAGGAGCAAGGCCTCAGTTTTACAGCATGGAGTCTTTTCTAGAGGACAATTCTCTTCCTGCCTGCCCCGCCCCCTCCATTTTGCTCAAAGAAGATGGAGAGACTCTTGTCTTAGGCATCAGTAAAATATTTGGCACATCTCTATTACTTCTCATTCGTAGAACTCCAGAGGCTCTGAAAACACCTAAAATCAGCTACTCGGCACCCTTCAGATAAGGTCATGGTTATGGGTGGTCGACATTTCTAGGCAGGAACTAGAGGTTGATTATCAGCAAAAGCCTCTTTTTTTTCCCTCCTGCTCTTGTGTAAGAATTGGAAGGTAGGCCTCCCCATGCTAGCTTCTGCTTTTCTTTACTATCTGTACCCTTTGTCCTGATTTGACTTAAAGTTATGCTATTCCCCCTTAACTGGATTGGGTGCATTCCCACACTGGAAAATTCCCGGCTTGTGCCTTGTAGAATAAGTAAGGGCGGACCCCCAGAGCTCTGAGTGCACTTCGGGTTACGTTCACACACTGTCTTGGTGCTTTCAATCTCAGAATCTTCTGTGTTCCAGCTGCTGCTTACCTCTTCCTGATGGACTGGCCTGGTGGACGTTTCAGAGAGATTCCATTCTGACCTCAACTTTGCTCAGGTCATACAAAGAAAGGGCTGAGACAAAAAAACAGGGTTGTGTTGAGTGAGAAGCAACGCTTTCCTGCTTCTGGCTTCCCTTTAGTGCCTCTGGGAATCTTGAAAGTTCACCCCTGTTTTTTTTGAGGGGTGACCAGTTGCATTCTCCCATGGGTTTGCCGTCCACAGTGGCTCCCTTAGGGAACGCTGCTGGGGAAGTCACAGCAAACCCCTCCTCTGGACAAAAGTACTGACACCTGGTGAAGGCTGCTGGCGGAGTCACCACAACGGCTGAAGTCATTGCTGCTGCGGGGGTGCTGTGCCCGATCCTGGGGTGTGTCAGCCGTACCACGATGGGACATCCAGTGCCATTGTCACGGGACTGCCAGTGGGGCTGCTGCCCACCGATGTTGCCCGAGTGCTGGGTCCTTAGTGGGCTCTGCCCCACCAGCAGAGCGGGAGCTGACCCAGGGGCCGCAAATGCTGGTGCCGTGTGCCGCTTTCTGGGGCGGCAGCCAAGCTGTGCCCACAGGCCCACAGTACCCTGTGCAGAATGGCTAGAGAAGAGGCCTAGCACTTTCCTCCCGCGTTCAGGGCACCTCTCACACTTCAGGCCAAAGTAGCGCTGCTCTGTGCTCCCGGAGTCTTACCGAGAGTTTTGCATGAGAACCCACTTGCAATTTCTACTTCCCTCCCTCCATTCATCCATTAAGACTCTGTTGCTTGTTCACGGGGATGGACCTATGGAAACATCTAGGTCCCAGGCGCAGGCTGTTGGCTCCTCCCCCGCCAGCATTATGTTGAATCAAGCTACTGGGTGCTTTCCTAGGGGTCCTCCAGTCCTTCGGACCATAAACCTGTCTCCGACCTTCCTTCCGCATTCCAGCCAGGAACCCAGTCCAAATCTGCTTTGTCGCAGAGAAGCATGATGGCATGATTAATAAGAGGCTTTCAAGGAGAAAAATCAGTATCATTTGGCTAAAACCATGTGGAGACGTGGAATGGATAGAAGCTCAAGGAGAAAAATGAAGGCTGTGTCATTTCCAAATATTAAATAAGAATCTTCGTGGGGTTTTTTTTTAGGGGAAGAAAATGAGTAATTAAATTGTCCAGATATTTCGATTCCATCAGACACATTTAAAAGTGATGTGTACTTTTAGTTTAAAATATTAACATTTACAGACTGCTGGAAATTATGTCCTTGGCAATGATTTAAACTTACGTTGAACAATTTTGGCTGTTATCTTTAAAACAGGTGAGAAAGCGCAGAGCGCTTCAAAATTAGTTTTTGGAGGGGGTGCTGTGAGCAGACATGCTTGAGAACCTGCAATTTAAAGTGCTCTGCAGATATGCTCTGAACAACTGGCTGATTACTATGAATTTTATTCCACAGATTGCTTTTTCATTGAAATATGTTATGTTTGTTTAACTTTGTTTTTCACTGAAGACCCCGAAGAACAATGATCATGGTAGACAGTTACTTGATTGGCTTACCCTCCATTTTTAACACGCTTCTCAATCTACTGCCATTCAAACACTTGCCGGAAGCAAAAGACCTCAGATCAATGATCACTTGACAAGGAACGCACCTTAAGGGAACCGCGCTAACACTCCTATTTTAAAGCCTAATCTGTTTTCATTCTCTGCTGCCTCCTTCTGCTTTTTAATGTTCAAAAAATAGATAAATAAATAAAGTGGCAGAACTCGAGATTGCCTGGCAAGGAAGATGAGTGGGAAGGGAACAAACTTAGTGAGTAATCCTTAGTTTTCTATGTGAAGTTATTTTTATTGCCACTCCAAGCCTCAAATATCAGCGGGGATGGAAGAGTTGAGAATAAATCAGTAACTTGATTATCAGGAGAACTCTCTCCTGATTGGAAAAAGAGTAACTGTCCCAGGAAAAACTGGCTCGCAGAGAGCACTTTCCATGAATATCTTTCTACTCTGTTGGTTACAAGAGAGACAGCATTCAGGGGCTGGAAATGGGGAGAAAACTCTGCCAACTGCTTTCATTGTGGGCAGAGAGACAGGGATTTCCTTTAGCAAGGGAATTGCAGGGCCTTGGGGTCCTTGGGATTGGCCGTCAAAGACAACATTCTTTTGCTGGGGCAGTGAGATGCCAGCAGCAGGGAGAGTGGATGGGTTTTAATGCCAAAGCTGTTGTGCAGAAGCTGAGCATAAGCCCCAGAAGGCTCCAGACTCTGAAGAAAAAGTCTAAAGCAAGTTCATTTCATCCTTTGTCCTGATAATGAACATCAGAGTCGCATTTAGCCGTGGAAACTGGAAATGTAGCCAGTAAGGAGCTTAAATTACATCTATGCTTTTGTATGCATTCAAGTCATCTTCGAAATTACATCCACTCTGAGATCTGTAGGCAAACATCGATAAATTGGGTTTGTTAGAGATTTGCACTGATAAGTATATGCACACAGTTTTGTATCTGTACACAGACATATCCATCCACATATATGTTTTATGGGAAATGTTTAACTTATGGCTCCTCTTGCGGAATGTTCCATCAGATCAGCACTGCTATCCTAGGAAAAGCCCAGATGGTTGGTTCACTTTATACAACCAAGTCTTCAAACACTTATCAACCAAAATTGCAGGAATTATGCCTAAGAGGAAATGAACAGTTTCTAGGGGCAACAACTGAGCCTCAAGGTGAAGGCAAATGTGCTGTCACATCCAGAGGTGACTGAGCCTAGCAGGAAGTGTCTGTCCGTGAGCTCCCTGCCTCAGTCTTCCTTGACAGCCATTTCTAGCCTGGGAGCTAAGATTTCAGGTTCTGATGATTTGAATGTGTAGTCTCTGGCAGGTGGGCCAAAAGAAACCTGGGAGAACCACACCGTGTTCAGAGTCCCATCTCAAGTTAGTCTCATGGCCATGATGGTGTGCAAGACCAGGCTGGACAGCCCACAGCTTTGTTGACAGCAGGGACACACTGCTTTGGAGTAATGAGATTTTGTTGCCTTTGGCGTCACTGTGCCCTGCTCTGGGTCACAAAGTTGTGAATGGAACGTCCATGTGGAGATTGGAACGTCTGATCCCCTAAGCCCTACCTCTGAAAAGTGGAGGGATGTACATTATGTCAAAGTGGGCCTCTGTTTGCTTGATTTTCTTGGCCAAGTGGGAGGAAGAACTGGAGTGTCCAGAACATTCCCATAGAGAAGTAAAGCCCTGACTTGGGATGTTGTTCGCAATGCCTTTCTGAGTGAATGGCACTGCCAGCAAACTGGCTTGGGCACAAATGTTCACAGCTGCATGAAGGATGTTGCAGGGGACATAATGGCTGCTGTGTGTGCTAGAGTACAAACAGTCCCACACAGGCCTGGGCCAGAGAAACAATGGAGCCACAAACAGCCTTCAGTACAATGCATTCATTTCCTGTAATGACCTCAGGCTAAGTAAGCAAGGCCCAGGAGCCTGTCCCACCTGACCAAGAAACACCCCACTGGAGCCCATCATTTTAGAGGCCCGCTGTTTCCAGAATGAAGAACACATGAAAAGAAAAGAGATGGCGAGCCTTTGTTTCTTTTTCCCCTGCTGAGGAAGATAGAATTAAAACTATTTTTTTTAATGCCCAGATAAAACAGTGTGGTAAAAATACTGGAGAGGTGTTAGAAGCTATTTCAATTATAAGTCTTTTTGACATTAAACGCGTGTGATTCACTATCACGGCTAAAAATACTGGCGTGAGGCACCCCTGGGCTCTCTGCGTCCCAGCAAACCAGCCTGCTCTAACGTGAGCTCACCTCTCTGCCCTGCCTGAGCTTCTAAAAAACCCCATTGGGAGCTGGTCTACGACAGTCCTTAACAATGATAACGATCATGGGAACAGCTAACATCTACTGGGCACTCGCTGTGCTGAAATCCTTAGGCGAACCCTAGGAGGCAGGTACCATTATTAGTCCCATTTTACAGATGAGGAAGCTGGGGCATAGAGACGGTAAGCCACATGCCCAAGCTCATAGTCTGTCTTTTCAAATACACACCCAGAGCCTCCCGTGGACCCGCTTTGCTGGGGGATGTCCCACGTGTGCAGGTAATGGCTTCACCCACGTTTGTGATGAAACGGATCTACCCATCCGGCTCGAGGTAGGCATCCCTTGCGGGGACAGTGAGAGGGCTTCTGGGGTAGAAAACATTTTGAGGAGATGAGACGCAACCTTAACAGGCTGCTTACTTCCACGGCCGACAATCAGTCAAACACTGGGAGCTTCTCCACGGGTCTGCTCAGAAAGCCACGCCTTGCACACAGAACGCTCCTGACGTTCAGGCTTTCTGGGCTGTCACTGGGCATCGAATGTGCCTCCAGATTGTTTAAGATGTTGGGAGAGCCTCGGGGGTGTCAGACGGTGTTCGTGGAAAAGGACAGGGCAGGCTGGAGGAAACATGGCCAAGACAGAAATGAGTACATAGAACTTTGGAACCGAAAGGCCCTTTAGAGATCATTCAGCTACTTGGTCACTTCATCCCTGAGGAGCCCCGAAGCAGGGTGGTGAGGAGCCTCGGCTACTGCCACTCACACGGCTCCCGACAGAGCCAGGAGTGAGACCGAGGTCTGCTCTCTCCACCTTGTATTAAAGAACAAACTCTGTTACAGCCATTTGTCAAACATGTGCTGAAAACTGAAGTCTCTGCGAATGAAAGGTATTGGCAGGGATGTGACAGGAAGAAATAGCAGATAGGATTCTTCCCCTCCTGAGGGCACAATCTCCCTGGGGATTCACATGATGCATAGACGGAGGCACCAATGGACAGATCTTGCCACTTCCCACGTGTATTCGGCTCCCATGTGAGAACAGAAGAGACAGGACTTCAAGGGATGAACAAGGTGGTGATAAGTCAGGAAGGGTTTCTGGAAGAGCGTGAATCGGTAGAGGGAAAGTAAAAAGCAGTCAATGCGACCCCACGTGCACCAAAGGACGAGAGAGCGGGCAGTGAGAGCTCCAAGAATAGGCAGCAAACAGGTTTGTGTGGCCCGGAGAGTAGGAATCCACAAGCAATGAGAGAAGATGTCATGAAGAGAAACCAACTTTAAAAACATTCCTGTCATACCTTGAGGCAGCGAGTTGTCTGACATTTGAGACCCCGAAGACTCTGCCCTTGATTTGATAGCTAAGGAACAAAACTAGTTGTAGGCGAAACAATGAAATGACACGCATTGTTTGCCAGTGCACCTCGTTCACAACCATTAAGTGATCAGAATGCGGTTATGCCTGAGCTCCGTAAATGAGTCGAGAGCAGCGCTGGGGCTTCTTACTGTATCCTAGGTGTGACGCTGGGCTCTGGGACAAGGAGACAGACTCAGTCCTGCTCTGGCAGTTCTTTAGAGACGGTTTTTGTTAGAACGTTTCCAGCAGAAAACCAGCTCTCCTTACGCCTTTCAAAACGAAGGAGGCCTGGCAAGTCTGGGAGGTACTAAATAATCTATCTGCCTCATGGAGGCTTAAATGAGCGGATGAAGTCGTGGGGTCCATCGTGCCCTGCTACCTACTCGAGAAGAGAAATTAGGCTCTTCTGCCCAAGAGCCAGTGCCGCAGGACCCCTTCTCTGGGCATGCGGTCTCCCTGGGGAGAGATGCCAGGTTATTTTCTGATTATTGGGCTGTTCTTACTGTGGAGGCTGCTGGGGAGCACTTTGTAAGATCACATCGGGGGCGAACTGCAGCCGGAACTCATCTGGAGAAGCCCCAGCCAAGGGCTCCTGAAGCAGAAGGACTTGATAAGCCCTGGGAAGAAAGCCTTAGCTGTTCTCCTTCATGTGCCCATTCTCCTTTTGATCCACCAGGGACTAGGCATTTCCCTCAAGCTCTAAACTAGAACCGACCGGAAGGAGCTGAGGTAGCTGGAAGACGGGGCAGGTTGAACAAGGAGAAGGGCTGGATTTTCATAAGGAAGCCATTCCTGTCTTCGCTGAGAGATAGAACGGACAGGGTCCCCTCCTATTGAGGGGTTGGGGGGGAGGGTTGTGTCTAGATTCAAATAGGCCAGACCATCAAATCAGTTTATGTCAAGGAAACCAGTTCAAAAATATTTCTAGGTGCTTGGTATGTGTCTGAACCAGTTATGAGTCTGGAGCACCTTACTGTTGTTTTCTAAAAATGCATTCTTACCACCAGACACTTGAAGTTCAGATATGATATATTTAGAAACAGGTATATGCTTTTAATTCTTCTTTCTTTCTTTCTTCCTTCCTTCCTTCCTTCCTTCCTTCCTTCTTTCTTTCTTTCTTTCTTTCTTTCTTTCTTTCTTGTCATGCTTTAGGTTTTCATTAACCTGTTTTCTCCCAATGGAGAAAGCGTGGAAAGCCAAGGAGTTTAGGTGGGGGACAGGCTCTGTGATCTGTCTTGGGGCCACCCACAAGAATACAATCCAGGGAACATTCAAGATATTGTCAACCTCAGGGTGTTGAAGGCAGTGGAGGACTGAGCCTTCCCATCCACCTCTTTCTTCCTCTCTGCTCAGTCTGGCACAGCTGTGAGTTCACAGCTTGGGGTGCATTCATCTGGGAGCTCACAGTTCTGGAAACCATTGCTTTCTAGTACCTGCATGGAGAAGTTGCTACCGAGAGCTTGTGGTGCTGAAGGGATTATGACAGAGTGGAGGGAAAAGAGAAGAAGAGAGCTTCTCTGAGTGGTGGCTTCTCCTCCAAGGGGAAAAAGCATTGTTAGGACAACTCATTTAGCCTCAGCATAAAGGGAGCTGAAGACAGCAAGGAGGATATGGGCCATCCAGCCTGAGAGACCCTACCCATAAGTCTCTGTTCCAAGAACTGGCCAACTGGGCATTAAGCTAGGAGGGATCTAGTCATTACATTACACAAGGTGTTCTGAACAGATTTCAGACTAGAATCAGAAGGCTCTGGGCCAGTGGGGAAGGAAGCAGGGAGAGTCAGAGAAAGACAATGTAGTCAGTGGATGATGAATCAGTTTGGGCACCGCCATTTATCAGTGGTCTCGTGTTGGCAAATGATTTAACTTCTCTGAGCTTCAGTTTACTCATGTGAAAAATACAGAGCAGGCTCTGGAGACAGACAGGTTTAAATTTTTACCATCTAGGGGTGCCTGGGTGGCTCAGTCAGTTAAATGTCCCATTTTGGCTCAGACCACAGTCTCACAGTTCTTGAGTTTGAGCCCTGTCTAGGGCTCTAGGCTGACAGTGCAGAGCCTTCTTGGGATTCTCTCTCTCTCTCTCTCTCTCTCCCTTGCTCTCTGCCCCGAAACCCCCGCATCCATGCACTATCTCTCTCCCTCTCTCTCAAATAAAATAAACATTAAAAAATAAAATATATTAAAAAATTATTTTATCACTTTCTAGCAGTTTGACCCCAAGAATCTATTTTCAGCCTCCATGAGCCTCAGCTTCCTCTGGTGTAAAATGAGGAAGAGTAATTATTATCTACATCAAAGGGCCATAAGAATTAAATATAATGCATGCTAAATACTTAAGGCAGTGTCTAGTACATGATGTTCAACAAATGTTAGCAATTTATGTTAGAGAATGGATGAGAGGATGAAAGAAATGGATGCAAAGCACTTCCCATACTGCCTGATACATGGTAGATGCCTAATAAACATCAGGTATCATGCAACTTTGAGCAATCAATAAACATTTGTTGGACCCAAAGCACCCAATACCCAAAGGAGGAAGTGGTCCTTTCAAATTGAATCTGTATCACCTAGCAGTGGTATATAGTAGGTGTATTGGTTTCCTATTGCTGCCGTAACAAATTGTCACACATTTAGTGACGTAAAATAATACAAATTAATTACCATAGAGTTCTGGAAGCCAGAAGTCTAAAACAGCTTTCCTGAGGCTAAAATCAAGGTGCTGGCAAGGTTGTGTTCCTTTCAGAGGCTCCAGGGCAGAATCCGTATCTTTGCCTAATGTTTCTAGAGACCTCTGGCATTTCTCATCTCTTACCCTCTTTCTCCATCTTCAGAGCCAGAAGTGAAGCATCTCAAATCTCTCTGAGTCTGACCCCCTACTTGTCTCATGGTATCTCCTTCCATGAGTCTGATTCTCCTGCTCCTCTCTTACAAGGACCCTGTGTGATCACGGGTCCACCCAGACAACCCAGGATGGCTTCCCCATGTCAAGACCCTTAATTTAATCCCACCCATGAAGTCCCTTTTTGCCATGTATGGCAATACGGTCACCTGCTTTGGAGATGAGGGCCTGGTATCTTTGGGGGGATCATTACCCCCCTGACCTCGGTAGGAATGAAAGAACAGCATGTTGCATGCTAGCAATTTCTTCTTGAGCCTCTGCCCACCATGTAACCTTGCTCAACTTGTCTTATATTGAAACAACTCTGCCCTGGATTTTATATAAATTCCAGGACATTGGACTTCACAGTGAGCCTTTCCAAATGCTAACACCTCAGGCTTCTTGCCTCAGAGAGAAGGGTAGTTCATGATGAAGGCAAGCATCTCAGCCTATCTCTTTTCCCCAAGTTAACTGTAAGCATCTGGAAGTTTGCTATCGCTGATAAGTTTACCTTTCTTTCATTAACTCATTATTCCTCATAGCTACACAATGAGGAGGCCTGTTTGTCTCTCCTGGCTTTACAGATGGTAACGCAAGTCTTAGAGAGGACCCGGTGGGACCCAGAATTATAGCTCCAAGCTGTAAAGGTCAGAGTTACTCGGATTCTGAGTTTTGGCTTCAAGATTCCACTTCTCTGCCTTTCACTGGAAGAGTGGAACCTGTTTGGTCTTAACTGAGACTGACGGTGAGATCAAAACTCTCTTTGCTCTACACTCCACTGGCACACTTCCTGGTTTTGGTGCCTGATATAAATGTTGCTGTACTCTTTGGTGGTTATGAACTTGTGACACTAAATTAACAGGGACATAGCACCTCTCTGGTGGTCTGCCCAATCATTCTGGCTTCCTGATTAAAAATTGGAACTTCCTTAAAAAGTTTTAACTATACTCAATTCAAAGATGGTCACTAAAATAATTTGTACTTGAAAAAAAAAAAGCCATCTGTTCAAGTTAGATCAGCACTGCAATTATTTTAACCATAACTTTGATTAGGGTAAGTTTAAACCCTAAGATTTTGCACCTTTGTAATGAAATCAAGGTTCAAGCAAATACTACTTGGCTGTGGAAATATTCAGTCATTATTTAAAATACACTGAGATGAAGGATATGCTCAGAGATGAACAATGAGAAAAATATCAACATTAAGTATTTACATGTGAATGTGTGTTCGTATGTTGTATAGAGTTGGGTTAATGCAAAGTGCTGAGCATTTTACATATATTATCTCAATAAATCCTCACAACAACACTACAGAGTACGCATTATCTCCATTTAACTGACGCTCAGAAAGGTTAAGCCACTTGTCCATGGCTCACAGTTAGAACAGGGGAAATCAAACACAGACCTGTCTATCTCCAATGCTGGGGACTTCACCTTCATGTTTTAGTGTTGTATTCAGAGGCCGAGGAGAGGGCTAGTCCAGCCCCCGCATTTTAAGTATGAGTTCGAGAAAAGTAAAATGATGTGTTGTCCCAGAAAGGGTAACAGGTGGGTCAAATTCCAGAGTGATTTCTAGTAAATTCTTGCTACCATTTATTTCTAAGGGTTATGGAGGGAACTTCTGTCTCTTTAGCTTTTATACTTTAGGAAGCACATGCACAATCTAGTGTTGCTTTGAGGCTGCTGGGGCTGGGAAGAGAATGCCTTTGTTTGAGTAACACAGGCTCAAAGGAGGTAGATGGACTATCATCTGAGAGCTGAAAGGATGACCTGCCCCCTATTAGTCACAACTGTCAAGCTTGGGCTTGAGCACCAGTGGATAATGGAAGCAGAACACAGAGCCAGGAGCAGGCTGGGAATACCAAGAAGCTGGGGGCCTGTGGCCATGGGGTGAGCTCAGGTCCAGAAGGTGAGAAGACTGAGTCTCTGCAGGCCAAGGAACAGGGGACAGAAATCAGTCCCTGAGGCCCCAGAACCCAGCAGGCTCAGGATGCAGGCCCTGCACGCAGGTCCTGTTCCAGAAACTGTGCATAGCGGCCCAGCCGAGAGCTACATCACCCGTGTCCATGTTTTTTTTTTTTTCCCCAAATCTTTTAATGTTTATTTATTAAAAATATTTTTTTCCTTGTTCATTTATTTTTGAGAGACAGAGTATGAACGGGGGGAGGGGCAGAGAGAGAGAGAAGGAGACACAGAATCCGAAGCAGCCTCCAGGCTCTGAGCTGTCAGCACAGAGATGGGGACCTGAGCTGAAATCAGATGCTCAACCAACTGAGCCACCCAGATGCCCCACAGGAGTCCGTGTTCAAGGCCAGCATAGATCCTTGTGAGCAAGCCTGTGTCAGCCCCTGCATATGCATTTCAGAAAATATTACCATTGAAACATGACTGGTTTATTTCTAGAAAGGAAGAAAGATTCTGTGTAATTTTTAAAAAATATGCCTCATATATATCTAGCATTGTGTTGGTGGCCAAGATCATTGTTTAAACATAGAGAGTCATTCTCAAGATACTTCACTGATTTTTAAAGGGCCCAAATCTAAAATATTAAAGGGCCACATTAAATGGACATACATTGTTAAGAACAAATGTCTAGGGGCGCCTGGGTGGTTCAGTTGGTTAAGTGTCTATTTAGCTCTTGGTTTCTGCTCAGGTCATGAGCTCACAGTTTGTGAGCTCAAGCCCTTCATGGGGCTCTGCACTGGCGGTACAGATCCTGCTTGGGAGTCTCTCTCTGTCCCTCTCTCTCTACTGCTCCTCTGCTCTCTCTGTCTCTCTCTCAAGAATAAATAAATTTTAAAAAAACTAAAGAAATTTTTGTAATGTTTACTTATTCTTGAGATACAGAGAGAGAGAGAGCATGAGCAGGTAGAGACAGGGAGAGAGGGGAGACACAGAATCTGAAGCAGGCTCCAGGCTCTGAGCCATCAGCACAGAGCCAGACACAGGGCTTGAACACACGGACCGCGAGATTATGACCTGAGCCAGAGTCGGTTGCTTAACCACTGAGCCACCCAGGAACCCCTAAAAATTTTTTTGAAAATTAAAAAACATATTTACTTGGAGATGGTACATTAAAAAAAAAAAGAACAAATGCCTAGTATGTATTAAATAAAAACGACTTGTTAAATAAAGGAATGAACCTTCATTGACACAAAAAGAAGGCCTATATTTTGGGGGACACTAAAGGGAGATGTGCGTAAACCCAGAGAAACTAGGAACTAATGCACAGGTGAAATACTTCGTGTATTTGGAAAGTGTAGAAACCATCCCCCTCCCCATAAAAGTGAAATTTAAGACTTAGGAAAGAGATCTTGGATGAGAGTAGCAAATGGAGTGAGGGTAGAAGAGCTTCTATGAAGGTCAGGATCGGCCTTCCTGCCTCTTTTGCTCTTACAGACTTCAGTGCAGAAAGGGATTTATTCAGCTACCTGGAGCCTCTGTGTACCAGCAGCAGGTTAGGCAATGAATGAAATGCCAGGTTATTAAGTGTTGCACGCGGGAGCATCTGCAACCGGGATTTTAGTCACTTTGACTCTGCCTTCCACTCCCACACAACAGAAATGGACCGTAGTGTATTGGCTTGAGCACAGGAAGTAAGAGAGAAACTAGCAGACACTCTGGTGTTTGTTCCGCACACACATTCCCTTTGTTCCCAAGTCCTGTTCCCTTTTCATCTAAAAACGAATCTCCCATGCGCTTGGTGAGAATGAGGACTTCTCCAGGGAAGTAAAGGTATGAACTGGTTGTAAGTGCCAGTGCCTCCGAAAAGAGCTGCATGATTCCTTTCAAGTTTCAACCTTAAAAATCATCCTGCCTGAAACCTGGGCACTTCTACAGCCCCGTCAGATTTTGGCGGGATGAATTATTTACCATCTTTGGAGCAAGTGCAGAAGGAAGACACTCGGAGATAACAGCGTGTTTCCATTCCTGTCTGGCCACAATGGGAAATTTTAAAGTAAAATAAACTTTGGGAATAAAAAACCTTTCTGAAGAAAGAGCAATTTCTCATTCATTCATTCATTCATTCATTCCTTTGTTCTTGCAGTAAAAATATATAACTTAAAATTTATGATCTTAACCATTTTATGTATATAGTTCAGTGGCATCAAGTATATTCCCATTGTGCAACTGTCCCCACCCGCAATATCCAGAACTTTTTCTATGTTTGAAAACGGAAACTCTATGCCCATTAAATAACTACCCCCTATTACCCATATGGTAGGGAAAATATAGGATAAAATAGGCAGAGAGGGAAAGGATTAGGACATGAGGTCCCTGGGTGGGGAAAGACATATTTTGGAAAAATGTTGGGAGCGTCTGACCACAGCAAACCCCCTCGGGCTTACGGTCCCTTTTAAGAATGTAACAGACACCACCTCCTCCCCCTCAGGAATTTTACAAAAGACCTGACTAAAATTAAGTAGACCATAAAACCTATGGCCATAGACCACCCTTCGCACAATGGAATCGAGCCGATCAGGAATGGACAACGCAGCGCCTAGAGTTATCCACCCAATAAGGGTTGGACCTGAGAAGGAATGAGGGGGGAAAGGATTGGAGGGAAAGGGGGAGGATGACCAGAACTTTATAAAACAAGGACCCTTGCCTATAGTCAGTGGGCATTCACTTTCAAATGTCCCCTCTCTGTAAAGAGAGATTTCCTACTATTCTTCCTTTCTGATCTGATGCTCTAATAAACTTTTGCCTGTTGTTCATTTTGTGTCTACCTCTTCATTCTTCAAAGCGGCGAGACGACGAATCTCGGGCATTGTGGTAAAAAATCCTGCGACATCCACTCCCCCCAACCCCTGGTAACCACCATTCTACTTTTTATCTCTATGACTTTGACTACTCTAGGTAACTCTTGTAAATGAAACCAGACAGTACAGCTGACCCTTGAACAACATGGAGTGAGGGGTATAGGAACCCCTCCCTCACAGTCAGAACTCTGCACCTAACTTTTGACTCCTCCAAAATTTAACTACTAATAGCCTACTGTTGTCTGCAAGACTTACTGAGATCATAAACAGTCATTTAACATCTGTTTTGTATCTTATATTTATTATACACTGTGTTCTTATAATAAAGTAAGCTAGAGAAAAGAAAATGTGATTGAGAAAAATCATAAGGAAGAAAAAATACATTTACAGTACTATCCTGTTTTTATAGGAAAATATCCACGATAAGTGGACCTACAGAGTTCAAACCCATGTTCAAGAGTCAACCGTATTTCTTTTTGTGATTGGTTTATTTTACTTAGCACGGTGTATTCACGATTCAGCCCTGTAGCGTGTGACAGGATTTCTTTCCTTCCTTTTGAAGGCTCAATAATAGTCCACTGTTAGTATATACCACATTTTTTCCTAATGTTTTTTATTTATTTTTGAGAGAGAGAGACAGCGCGAGCAGCGGAGAGTCAGAGAGAGAGGGAGACACAGAATCGGAAGCAGGCTCCAGGCTCTGAGCTAGCTGTCCGCACAAAGCCCAACGCGGGGCTCAAACCCACGAACCTCGAGATCATGACCTGAGCCAAAGCCAGACACTCAACCGACTGAGCCGCCCAAGTGCCCCAGTATATACCACATTTTTTAATCTATTCCTTAGTCAATGTTCAGATACATTGCTTCTGCCCCTTGGCTATTGTGAATAGTGCTGCTATGAACATGAATGGGCAAGGAAATCATAATTTCTTGACCTGGATCCTATGTTGTTCAGAGAAGAATGAGTGGATTTAAGGTCTCATTAAAGGTGGACATAGGGGAGGGGAGGTACTGGTGACCCTTTGAAATGTCAGCAACACTTGAAACTATGCCAAGACTTCAAAAAATTCTGCTGTAAGTATATTCAAATGTGTTTATTAGTTTTTAAATACCAATTATTTTATTTTATTTTTTTAAGGAGCCCAATGTGGGGCTTGAACTCATGACCCTGAGATCAAGACCTGAACTGAGATCAAGAGTCAGACATTTAATGGACTGAACCACCCAGGTGCCCTGAAAACAAATTATTTTAAACCAAGTTGTTTTCTTCTTAGCCTTGATGACAGTATTTAGTCTTTAATGAAATATTGAGAAATGCAGCTTAAAAAATTTAGAACTATTACATTTATTAAAACCATCCAAACTATCAAATATTCAAGTGAACCATTCAATTATTAGGAAGCAAAATAGTTCCATGCAAAGATAAGCATAAAATAGCTTTTGTTGAGTAACATCTTATCTATAATCAATATTAACCTATATTGCATGTCAATTTTTTTTTTCTAAAATTCATTTTGATACTCTTAAGTATCTGGAGTCAATAATTACCTTTTTTTGCCTGCTCAATTTGATTACAATGTATTTTTTAACTCCTGGGGTATTAACCCCCTCCCCCCGCTCCCGGCAAAATGGAAATGCAAACAGAAGGAGTAGGTGGCTTGAGCTAACATTCTTTTTCTGCCTAAAAAAAACAATAGTAGAAAATTTTAAAAGGATCTTAGTAAGTGAATGTAATCCCTGTTGCAGACAGCAAGCCTTGTTCCCCATTCCCATTTCAAAGGTTAATAAAAAGGCTATACTGAAGCAGGAACATTTAAAAATCCAGGAACATGTTTTAAGAACATTTAAAAGTATGAATATCACGAATAGTTTATCTCTGTCTGAAGGACCCAATCAAAAAGGATGTTAAAAACATCTGGGTAGAAAAAATAGTGTGTATCTCGGGATACGTTTTTGTAATTTTTGATCCTTATCTTCTCTTTTAGTGGTTATCAAAGAGACTAAAAGGATTTCTTAATATATATCCCCCTAAAAGAAATATTGTTCTGCCTGTGAAATGTAAAAGGCTGATAATTTTCATTTTCTTCTAATTCGTTCACAATGATCCCTAGTTTCTTTGGTCTTTTGGATCAACTCAGAACAAATTAATGGAAGAAATTTAGGAACGAATCATTACAAAAATGTATTGTGCAATGTTAGTTAAAACTCCTGCATGTGTTAATCTTCAGGAAAAAATTAAGATGCCAAGGTTAGACTACATGGAGAGTGCAGCTCAGAGGAAAATGGAAGTCTGCCAATGGCAGAAACATGTTGTCCAGAAAATCACTGATTGTAAAGAACATCCTCTCTCCTTATATAAGCTACCAGATGTTGTTGAATTGAGTTTTGAAAAGAAAAAAGTAAAAAGCTGATGAGTCATAGGGTGCAACCACAGCTAAGCAAAGTTGAACAGCTCTTTTAATTAAAGCACGTTGTGGTATGTGTAATGTTACAGAATGAGGAAATGTTGGTTCTGTACCCAATGGAGATTTAAATTCAGACACTGCATTCAAAATACCCTTTACACTTGCCCATTTAGAAAAACTTAGTAGCTTCATATAGTCGCAAGACTATACTGAGAATTCTGAGCAATTCGCTTCTATGACCTTCCACTTCCCCTCTGCACCCCCAAAAGCACATCGCAGAGAAATCTTTCTTTTTTTAACGTTAAAGGTTGGTATTTAGTGTCTGATGAGAGAGAAAATTGAGAAAAACGCCCTCCTTACGTCAGAATCAATTCGGGGGCCATGTTAGACCATGTCTTTTCTTTCATCCCAGTGGAGATTGTGGGGAGTTAGCCCTTCACCTCCAGAACATCTGAATTAAAGCCTAACAGTCCCAAATTTCCACCTGAGCCCTAGATTTTTCTCCAAGCTTCTCTTTTGTTTTGTTTTGTTTTTTCTTTTAGAGTTTATATGTTTATTCTGAAGAAGACAGAGTACAAGTGTGGGAGGGGCAGAGAGAGAGAGAGAGGGAGAGAGAGAATCCTAAGCAAACTTCATGCTGCCAGCACAGAGCCCAACTCTGATCTCAAACCCATGAAACCGTGAGATCATGATCTGAGCCAAAACCAAAAGTCAGACGCTTAACCGACTGAGCCACCCAGGCGCCCCTGCAAGCTTCTTTGTTCTGTCTTTAGAAACCTAATCCCACCTTTCTTCTTTGCAATTTTTTGCTGTCTCCTTATCTTCTACATTAACATAATTCCCAGAACTGGTGCTGGCACTCCAGAAGAAGTCCAGTTGGTTCTTTGGTCAACAGGACCAAGTAGCTTTATTAGCCCCACTTCATGTAATCAACAGATATTTGTCAACTGCCTGTTGTGCACCTACTGTGTGGGCACTGGTGACAAAGATTAGATGACACAGTTCCTGCTCTTTCCATCATTTATGCAGATGTCTACAGACTTGTGTGTTCCTGTCTCCAGATGGATACCCATGATTCATTAAGTGGGCAGGAAACACTAAAACTTCTATTTATTTCTTATTTGCAATCTAAAAATAAGAAACTAAACTCTACTAGCATTTACCGTATGGACTGTCATGGGAGCCCTCACGTGGTCCATCTGTCGGATGTCACACTGTAGGTACAGTATTTAAAATAGCCTGAGCCTATAAGGTTAAAGGGTTGACAGTAGAGTGTGCATGTCACACATAATATATTTCTGATGGGATTGATTTGAGATTATAGTACCTACAAACTACCTACTTAGTTTGATTTTCTCTCTCAGCTTTATTTAAGTATAACTGATATGCAATAGGCTGCCCATATTTAAAAGTATACAATTTGCTCGTTGTTAACATGTGTATATACCTGTGAAATCATTACCACCATCAAGATAATTCAACGCTGATAAAAGTTTCCTGCTGCACCTCTGTCATCTCCTCTCACCCTCCTTGACCTTGTTCCTTAATCTTCTCTCCCCACGCAACTACCGATCTATTTTCTGTCACTATACATTGCTTGCCATTTCCATGAATGTTATGTAAAAGTATCACATAGTATTTTCTTTTCTTTTCTTTTCTTTTCGTCTGGCATTTTTCACTCAGCATAATTATTTTGAGATTCATCCATGCTTTAATGTCTATCAGTAGTTCATTCTCCTTTGTTGTTGAGTGGCATTCTAATTGTGTGGATGTACTGCATTTCCTTTATTCATCTACTGATGGACATTTGAAACAGTTTGAGCTATTATGAATAAAGCAGCTATAAACATTTGTGTGTCCTTTTCTAGACATACATTTTCCTTTCTTTTTGGAAACAACTAGAAGTGGGGTAGCTGCATCATATTGATAAGTATGTAACTTTTTATGAAATAACCAAAGTGGTTGCATCATTGTGGATTCCCACTTGCAGTGCATGAGAACAATTTTTTCAAATCCATGATAATAAATGTGATCCCCCTTTTCCAGTTCCTAAAGGTAAAAGCTGAAGTTAAAACCATTCTCTTTCTTTTTAAAAATTTTTTTTTGAGAGACAGAGGGAGAGAGAGCATGTGCACACGTGAGTAGGGGAAGGGCAGAGAGAGAGGGAGAGAGAATCTTAAGCACACTCCACACCCAGTGTGGAGCTGGACACAGGGCTCGATCTTACGACCACGAGATCATGACCTGAGTCGAAATCAAGAGTTGGATGCTTAACCGACTAAGCCACCCAGGCTCTCCTTTTTAAATATACATGTTTAGTGCTACAAAATATCCCTAAACATTGCTGTAGCTGCATTCCACAAACTTTGATATATTGTGGTTCCATTTTCATTCTGTTGAAAATATTTTATTTTTCTCTTCATCTCTTATTTGACCCAGAGTTTTAAAACTCTGTTAGTTTCTAAATACTTTGGGATTTTTAAGAGATAAGTCATTCTGTTGTTAAAGATTTCTAATTTTACTCCCTTGAAGTCAGAGAACACATTCTGTATGATTTGAATCCTTTAAAATTTTTGTGATTTACCTTATGTCATAGAATATGGTATATTTTGGTAAATGGTCTAACTACCCTTGAAAAGAATGTGTATTCTGTTGTTGGGCTGTGTGCTCTATACATATCAGTCAGGTTGGGACACCTGGGTGGCTCAGTTGGTTGAGTGTCGGCTCTTGATTTCAGTTCAGGTCATGATCCCAGGGTTATGTGATGGAACCCCGTGATGGGCTCTGGACTGAGCACAGAGCCTGCTTGAGATTCTGTCTCTCCCTCCTTTGGCCTCTCCCCCCCGCTCCTGTGTCTGCTCTCTTTCTCTAAAATAAAAAAATAAATTTAAGTATCAATCAGTAGTGTTGATTGATCAATAGTATTATTAAACTCTACTATAGCCTTACTGATTTTACCCCTTCTTATTCTCGCAGTTATTTAAAGAGAGGTGCTGAAACTGCTGTCTCAAATTGTGGATTTGTCTGTTTCTCCCTGCAGTTCTCAGTTTTTGATGTAAGTTCAAAAACTTTTGAAGTTCTGTTATTGTGTGCGTAAACACTTAAGCTTGTCATGCTTACTTGATAAACTGACTGCTTTATCATCATCATAAAATATATTTTTTATCTCTGGTAATATTCTTTGTTCTGAAGTCTACCTTGTTTGATATCAGTGTAGTCATTCTAGCTGTCTTTTGATCAGTATCAGTGGGCCTTTAACTTATCTGTGTCTTTATATTTAACGTTTGTTTCTGATAGGCAGTTGGGCCTTGGATTTCTATCCCATCTGGCAATCTATTCCTTTTAATTAGGGTGTGTAGGCCAAGGGGTGGTGAACTATACATCCTGGACCAAATGTTATTTTTGCAAATGAAGTTTTATTGGAACACAGCCACGATTACTCATTTAGATGTTGTCAATAGTTGATTTTGCATTCGAAGGTAGAGATGACTCATTACTCCCAAACCCATACAGCCAAAAAGAATAAAATATTTACTATCTGGACATTAAGAGAAAACAAACTTGACCCTTTCCTTAGGCTCTTTCCATTTCATGTGATTATTGATATAGTTAGGTTTAAGGCTATCAAGTTGTTGCTGTTGTTGTTGCTTAGTCTCACTTTGTCATGAGTGTTTCTATGACCAAACTCCCACCTGGCTCTGGTCCTGGGCTTTCTCTCCTTCCTTACACCTCACAAGTCAAAAAAAATACAATCTCAGGTTCAGCAAGTGTGGAAAATATCTCTATTAGTTTGGGGTGTCTAAAAAATAGATGCAGAGATGAGATTAAATGTGCAAGAAATTTATAATAGAACAGTCCCATGAAAAAAAGTGGGGAGGGAGCTGGAAGAAGCTGGAGAGGGTGGAAGCATCTTAGACTGTTGTCCAGTTCTAAGGAAATCCTGCAAGACCACCAGGGAGTCTTGGAGACAAAGATGCCCAACAAAGGACTCCCATGTTCTCTAGGAACAGACCTGGCTTAGTAAGCCTGCTGTGCTCAGTCACTGACCAGGAGCAGGGAGTGGGAAGAGTGGCTGGAGGGCAGGTGCAGTGATGGGTTGCGGGGTAGACACCCCCAGTCCCTGAAGCCCAGGCTCCCTGCTGTTGGAGGTCTGAGGCTCATTCTCATGGCCAATGTGGTCTTAACATGAAAGCTGGCTTAGGAAACTTAGCTATCTGGTTTTCTGCTTTACTCAAGTTTTGACTTCTGAGTATTTTGTATTTTTTTATGACAGTTCATGAATGCATTCAAAATGACTTAAAAAATTTTTACCCTTCAATTTTTATTGTTTTCTTCAAGGGGGTGAGTCAGGGTATCTAAACTTTGGTAAGTCTAGACACTGAACTTTCTCATTCATTATTTCATAATCTACTTTCATATATATATTTAAAATGTTTATTTATTTTTGAGGGAGAGAGAGACAGAGTGTGAACAGGGGAGGGGCAGAGAGAGGAAACAGAATCTGAAGCAGGCTCCAGGCTCTGAGTTGTCAGCCCAGAGCCTAACACAGGACTCAAACTCATGAACCATGAGATCATGACCTGAGCTGAAGTCGGATGCTTAACTGACTGAGCCACCCAGGTGCTCCAACTTCTGTATATATATTTATAATGAATATATTATAGGTGTAAATTTATATGTAAAGTCCTGTTCAGGGACCAAAAGGTGATAAGCAAGCATGGACTGCTGGACCCCTCTGCTCAAATAAGCCCTAGAGAAAGTAAAGAAGTGAGAAGGGTAGTATGGGTTCTATCAATTAACAACAACAGCCACTGAGGTAACTGGAAGAATAGGAGGCTGAGTTCAATTGATGGGTAAGAGAGGTGGGTAACTAAAGACCAGAGGTGGAGTAGGGACAGGGGAGTGGTTGGAGGTAGTAAGAGAGTGTGGTTGGAAGATGAATTTGTCTCTGCCTCTTCCCTCAACCCCATTGTCCTGGCCCTCCACCACAGAACAATGGCAATAGCCAGCTCACAGAAAGCCACAGCACTGGGGAATGGATGAAAACAAACATGAATCGAGCAGCCAACCTCACACATTCATTCTGGGAAGTGAGGGAAACTTTCTCTGTAAACCCCTAGAACTGGTGGGTTGTAACCTAAGGAGATTGCTTTCTGTCAGTGCTGCCTCTTCCTAACAGTTGAAATGGAAAACTCTTACAAAACCAAGGGCATGCCTGCAGGAATGGTGGTAAACAGGAGTTCTCAACAGTGATTTTGTGGTATCTGAGATCTTTTTCCCTTACCTTCAACTCACCTGGTTGAGCACAGACTAGGCTTTGACCTTCTGCAGTACACACTACCAGCCAAAGTTGTTGATCTATCCAGGGAGATGTGAAGTCACAAGCCAAAATAACTAAATACCCAAAGAATACAACGATCGTAGGGGAAACAATGCTGAACAACAGTTACCATCTGAAGCAGAATTACTGAACTACATGCACCTGAGCTTTAATTTTTTTTAAGTTTTATTTATTTATTTATTTATTTATTTTGAGAGAGAGACAGGGGAGGAGTAGAGAGAAGGAGAGAGAGAGAGAGAGAGAGAGAGAGAGAATCCCAAGCAGGCTCTACACCATCAGTGCAGAGCTGATGCAGGGCTCAAACCCATGAACCATGAGATCATGACCTAAGCTGAAATCAGGAGTCAGGCTCAACTAACTGAGCCACCCAGGTGCCCCTAAAGTAAACATGAAAAATTTACCTTAGGAGTTGAGGAAAGATTATGGGTGACAGGAATTCAATAACAAGAAGCCATTAGTGAAGACCAAGTGAAAATATTAGATAGGAAAAATATAATAGTTGCAATAAAAAACACAATAAATCAGAAGGAGAGCCAGATGGATATGACTGAAACATGAACCAGTGAGTTGCAAGATCATATTGAACAACTTTCCCAGAATGTAGCAGGAAACAATAGAGTTAAAATATAAAAGTCAAGGAGTGGCTAAGATTGAGGTAAACGTGCTTACATCTCAAGAGTAGAACCTCCGGGAGAGAAAAAAAGAAAAGGAGGAAATAAATATTGAAGAAATAATGACAAGGAATTTCTCAGCACTGAAGGAAGAGACAAAAGTCCTCTGATTAAGATGTTCAACAGTGCCCAACAGGAGAGAAGGCAACAAGTTTCTTACAGCTTCCAGAACGCAAAAGCAGATTCTTTTCAAAGAAACAATAACCAGACAGACATCCCGCTCCCAAGGGCAATAGAGGATGTGAGATCAATGAATAATGTGTGCTATATCTTGAAAGGAAATCATCTGGAACTTATACTTTCATATCCAGCCAAATTTTCATTCAAGTATGAGAACACAATAAGAAAATATTCACAGCCATACAAAGGCTTAGAAGCCTTATCATTTAAAGAAACACATTGAAAACATGCTTGAAAGTAGTACCTCAATAAGAAGAGAAACAAAACCAGGAAACAATAAAGGTGGTCCGGTACCTTGGCAAAATTTATGTTGTTTTAAAAAATAGCTAGAACTAAAGAATAAAAGAAAGGAACTTAGAACTTAAACTCTGAACCAGAGCAGCACGGTCATATGCAAGAGTATTTATCTTGTTGCAGGAGAGTAGATATAAGATTTTAAAAATCATGAACATGAACATGGGTCTTAGTAACCTACGGTCAATTACCATGATAACAAAAATAGGAGATATAACTTTCACACCAACATAAGATAGAAATCTATCCAATGACGTTTCAAGAAATCCAAGAAAAAGAGAAAAAAGAAACAAAAAGTACTGTACATGAAAAATAGGATATAAAATGACAGAAGGTAAGTTAGAATACACCAGCATTTATAATAACTATACTTAGAGTGAAATTTTAAAGATATTTATTAGGAAGCAAAAAGGTTAAAAATGAAAAATTCTAGGGGCACCTGGTGGCTCAGTCGATTGAGCATCCAACTTCAGCTCAGGTCATGATCTCTGCGGTTCATGGGGTTGAGCCCTGCATGGGTGCTGTGTTCACAGCTTGGAGCCTGAAGCCTACTTTGAATTCTGTGTGTCCCTCTCTCTGCCCTTCCTCTGCTTGCACTCTGTCTCTGTCTCTCTCTCAAAAATAAAAAATAAACATAAAAAAATTAAAAATATCCCAAACTGAAAATTCTAATAATTTAGCTCAAATAATTCAGCCCAGTTGTTTTTTTGAACAATAATCCAAGAACAGAAATAAATAAAGTAGAACATAACAGAATAGAAGGCTGTCTCAACTCAGATTTCATGGAATAGAAATCTGCAAACTTTTTTTGTAAAAGGCTAGCTAGTAAATATTTTTGGTTTGGCTGGCTACGTAAGGATGTTTATTGAATTTTTTTCTTTTCCTTCCTTCCTTCCTTCCTTCCTTCCTTCCTTCCTTCCTTCCTTCTTTCCCTCCTTCCTTTTCCCTCCCCTTCTTCCTCTCCCCTCCCTCCTCCATACCCTCCCCTTCCCTCCCTCCCTGCCTCCCTTCCTTCCTTCTCTTCCCTCTTTCTTTCCTCCCTTCTTCCTTCTTTCCTTCCCTCTTTCTTTCTTTCTTTCTTCTTCTTCTTTTTTTTTTTTTTTTACAATCCCACACAAATGAAAAAACACTCTTAGGTTGCAGGTCATATCAAAACAGGCTGTGGGCTGGATTTGACCTGTGGTTTGTACTTTGCCCACCCTGTTCTAGAAGTAGAGCTTGAGAAAATGATTCAGGCACACTTGTTCTTAGGTGTCATATTGAGGGAGTGCTCTGAGGAGGAAAAGAGAGAAGAAGGCAAGCCAGGACAGAGGAAGCTAAGCAAGGATGTGGAGGACTTCAGCTCGATCCCACAGGGACTTCTAGAGCATGACTTGCACCAGAAGTCACACTTGGGCTTTCGTGGTACTCACATGTCTGTAAATCATTCATTGGGTGGATTACCTTGGGGAGGGTGCATACCTCCAGGAAACAGGGAAGGGGGCACTGGGGGCTGTAGCAGCTGATACTCATGAAATCTGGAGGATGGGTACACCAGCCTAGAAAAGAAAATCCACTAGAAGAACATTAACAAAATTAAAGTGGTTTCTTTGGTGGGGGGCGGCGGGGGAGAGGAACATATTAGAAGCAAATAAAATATGGAACAAAAAGAAGTGACTATATACACAGTGAGATTTTTAAAGTAGTAACAATTTCAATACACAGAGAACCCCTATTTTACGCAAGTTGTTTGAGAAAACGGAAGAAAAGTAAAAGCTGATGTTGCTTTTTGAAGCTAAAATCATCCTGATTCTGAAACCACATAAAAAATAATAGAAGAAAATTATTGAACTATTTCATATTTGAATGTAGATGCATAAAAATAATAGCTAATGAAATTCAGTTGCGTAATGACCCAGAGGTCGGTACGTGGGGCAGGAAGGTCCAGCTCTCCAGTCACTGGCCTTTCTGGTGAGCAGCCCCATCCTGAGGCTCTATAGGGGGGGTCCTACTTTACGTCACCTCTTTAGCATAAATTCGGGTATGATAAAAGGGGATTGTTGAGAGTAACAACAGTCCTGTCCCCACTTCGGAAAGTCCAAGGGTTTTAGGAGCTCTGTGCCAGGAACCAGGGACAAAGACCAAGCATATTCCTTATTCTAGCACACACCATTCTTTCTTATCCTCATCCGACTGTCACCTGTACGTCTGTAGGCACACTTTCTACACTGTCCATGGACTCAGCCCTGTGTCCTGAGTACTGACTCACCAGTCTAATTGCACAGGTTCAACTTCATGTTTTGATCAAAGCTCTGTGACCCTGGGCAACTGATTTAATCTCTTTAATATTCACTTCCTTATCTCTAAAATGGAGGTGTCAAGTCACTCTTCTGCACTTTGTGCTTAATATTAAATGGAATTGTTGGCAAAGTTTTGTACAGCGCCTGGTCCACAAGTAGTTGCAGCCAGATCTTTCTTGCAATGTCAACACATGGCCTGGGCGCCAGGCTTTCACGACGCCTCTTGTTGTGCTCATGGTAGATCACTTTTAAATACAACTCTACCGATTTGCGCAGTCCCCCAGCAGCTACGTAGTGTAAGTCATTTTCTCAGGCTCCTGATGAATATTCTTCAAATGGCACAACCAAAAGCCTGGTTAAAAGAAAGGTAAGACAAATTACATCGATTCCCTTTTCCCGTCAACCAGCCCTGTCATTCGATATTAGGAGATTCAATGAATCCGACAAGAGCATTTTTCATTGTAAAGCCCTGTTGGTTAGCACTCAGTAATTTGTTTTTTAAAACTGCTTTTTAATTGATTTGATGAGTACTATTTCCAGCATAATGTTATATGTATATTAGTTTCTTGGCCAAATTATATAGCAATTTCTTCATATAAAAATGGAACTACTTCTAAAGTTTCAGCATGGATTTGCATTTACCTTTGCAAGCAAGAACTATTTTGCTATGGTTTTTATACCTTAATAGAAATAAAACTGTTCTTCCAAAGTCTTCTTAATCTGTTCCAAACACGATCAGTGGGAAAACATGTATTTCTACCCTTATAGTCAAGGTGGGCTACTCTCTGGTGTTCTTTTAATCATCTCCTATTTTCCCCATATGGCCAGGTAGGAGTTTTCTGTCATTCTTAAAAATCTATGCAAGCAGGCATGTTTCCAGTTATGCATAAGGACCACTAAATAATCAGCTTCTTCACTTCACTTCACTTCACTTAATTGCACTTGCAGGGCAATAACTTGTCCGTGGCAGATTTCATCTTCAGTGCTCTGACGATGGCCAGAGCAATGTATGTCCCACCCCACTTGATCTTCTCCTAATGTTCTTCCTTCCGGTGGTGGCAGTCTACACTCCCTCCCCCTGAACTTAGACAAGTCTTTGTAACTGCTTAGACTAACAGAATGTAGTGGAAGTGAGCCTGTCATTCAAGGTGCAATATGGCTTCTACCTGCTTCTGTCTCTGGCTGTCTGCTCTTGCCCTTGGAATCCAGCTGCCATGTTGTGAGGAAGTTCAAACCATGTGGAAAGACCACACGGAAAAAGTCCAACTGACAAGCTCAGCTAAGGTTCCAGCAAGCAGGCAATCTCAACCACCAGGCCAGACTTCAGATCAGAGCTACCCATAGAACTTTCTGTGATCGTGGAAATTTTCTATGTCTGAGCTGTCTCATATGGTAACTGACTACCACATGAGGCTATTGAGCTACAATTGTAATGTAGCTAATTTGAATGAGGAAGCGGATTTTAAAGTTTAGTTAATTTTAGTTCATTTAAATTTAAACAACTACATGTGGCTAATGGCTGCCACATGGGCCATTTAGCTTCATCTGGTTGTAGCGCTCAGCCTTTGAAACTTCCAGCGGAAGCAGAAGACATCATGGAGGAGAAACAAACCATCCCCATGGTGCCCTCCCCATATTCTTAAATCTCATAAGCCCTGAGGAATAACAGTTATTGTTAGTTTGAGCTAGTTAGATTTGGAGTGGTCTGTTACAGAGTAATCAATAATGAAGACACCGTTTCTACTGTTTTGTTCTCTTGTTTTTTGTTTTCCCCAGTAAATAAAAATGCACAAGTCTTTCCCATCTTTTCAAAGCCCTCTAGCTATGGGTTTGTGTCTCTGATCTTCATGGCCAGGTTTCTTGAATGACTCGTCTCCACTTACCATCCTTGGTCACAGCTTATTCACAGCTCAACAACCATTAGGCTCTGGATCCAAAGAGGTCACGGTAACATCAGTTCAGGCTGTTTCTCCCACTTAGAAAATGCAGGAGGAACGGATTATGCGTGGCCCTCACCGAAATGTGAATGGCCTGTCTGCCCCGCAGTGTGGTCCAAAGGCTGCCATGAAACCAGCTCTTTCAGCCGAGGTCTTTGTCTCCTTTCCTCGACAGGGTTCAGAACCAGTCATTGGGTATGGCCATGCCGAGAAACAAAGCAGTTCTCTCCATATACACCTTCCGTCCTTCCTCTGCACACACCTCAGGAGCAACACACAAGCCTCCCTTCCACAATCCCCATTTTCCCTTCCTGAAACTAGCCTGCCCACCAGCCCTCAACTGTCATTGGGGATCCCAAAGGAACTTTATGATGGCCAAGTAAGTACAACTCCCAAATGCTATTTTTGCTCAAAGTAGCCAGACATCTGGGTGGGGAATGTGAGTTAGGGTTTCGATTTCCTAGAACATACTACCTCAATTACTAAAGTGAGGAAATATTTCCATAACACCAGTTCTCTAGAAGTGGGCTAGGTCACCTTTTCTCTCCATTGAGAAAACACAAGTTCATCCCATGGGAGACTGAAAAAATGCCTCCTTGTGCTCTGAAAGTTGTTTTTTTAAAAAAAATAGTCTCAGAAGGCCTGAAACATGGCAAACTATGTTATATCCAAAGACATCCAAAGGTTAAACAAGTTACATCAAGATTTGACTCTTTGCAGTTCACGTTGGGAGTGCATGGTTTAATGTGTGATACATTCCAGTCCAAAAGAAAAGAGTCAACTTATAAGGAAGGGTTCTAATTTGTTTGCAGTATCCCCAAGTATTACTGATGATGTTGCTGTATTACTGCAGTAAAAGTATTACTAATTATTGTAACTGAATCCACATAAACCATGTCACACACTTCTCCTACTAACTGGCTTTGGAACAGTAAATTAATAAATGCATTGGTTGCTAATCAAGTTATAAGCTTTCACATTTTTGGTGTAGGTTGAAAAAACTCAGTGGTATTAAATAGACTAGAATTTTGCAAGAGAAAAGGAAATACTATTTTTCCCAAGATGACATTCTTGGATAGCACTGTCAAAATATTGTCTGATAGGAAAAAATTGCAAGAATGATTAAACTTCTTGTGTATTTAATGGATATTTCTTTTTGAGCATTAACTAGCACAAGTCCTTCTCAAAATCTTGTGAAGTAGATCAATTTCCTTTTAATTTAAATAAGCATACAATCCTCAAAAATTATACTGATGTTTGTTTAAATTCAACATTTTAAAGAAAATAGTTTAATAAATATAATGGTTAATTTTACCTTCACAATCTAATATATCTGGTTTTTTTCTAGGTCTTCCGATATAAATGTGGCATAGTGGAAATTGTATTTGATAGTTCCAGAAACTGGCCAATTAGAATTATTAATCTCTAACTTGGATACTGATTCTTCCATGCAACAAAGCTAAAAGGAATTCCCTTTGCTGGTTTCTCACCTAGGATATCTGGGTGTGGTTTATTTTCTTCTCTGACTGAAACAAAGATATTCAGGACAATCTTTTACAACTAAAATTCTTTGTCTCACAAACAAGCTTAAGGAGGGGGAAAAAACAGTAGATCAAGTCTGCCTTCATCGTTTGCTTATACTGGTGCATATATTGGATTTTTTCCAGGTTCCCAAGAATAAAAAGACAGGAAAGACATACGCAGTAGTATATTTAAGCTACTAGCTCACACACATTTTAATGGCTGAAAGTATATTAAAAAAAATAAAGGCGGAAGAAAAACAGTAAGCAGTTATGAAATGTAACAAGGTTTCTTGTTCTTTATTAGTTTAAAGGAAGCTAGAACCTGATAACAGTATGCCACATATGGTTCAGAACCAAACAAAGGCTGCTTCGTTATTTATTTTGCATTTCATCCTTTTAGGAAGTGAGAAAAAAAGCTCTCTTGGCACTCGAGTTTATTTTCAATTAAAATCCCCATAAATTAGAAAACATCTCATAAATCACTAGAAATGGAAAAAAATGTTACTCAGAAAAAACTTGAAGTGTGCTTGTTTTCTGTACTGCCGTGGGTCATTTGCTCAGTCTTATAAGATCACTCAAAAAACAATTCAACCTCTGTGTTCATGTGGATGATACTGTACATGTTTCGTCCTTTGATGCAAATAAGAGGAGAAACTCATACTTGTTTAGTTTCGAGAATTGAACACCACCACCCCCCCCAAATTCTGCCATTTGCTCATGTCCCGCATGAATAAAAGGATGCAGCTTGGAAACGAGAGCCTTGCTGTCATTGTATTTTTTCTAATTAAAATTCAGAGTATTAAACACAGTTGAGTACATCCATGCATACATGACATACCATTACCACGTACCGGAACCTCCGATCCAGAGCACTGAGCAAAGGCTCAGCTCATAACATCATTAAGATTCATTATACGCTACAGTTCAAAAAGGGTCTGTCAAAGCAAATAGTCATGGCCTGCCAGAAATGCACAAACAGAAATTTGTATTAAATTGTCCTTTCCCTCATTGTGAAGTATGGGAATCTATTGCATTCCCAGTATATGGGCTCAGAGCTTAAATTAAAAGGCTTGCCATTCCTTCAGATTGCAAAACATTACCAAAATGGAATATTAAAAAAAATTAGGTGAAAAATACTTGAATAACTGGGTGAGGTATAGTAATCAAGCATAATGACTGCATTGAAATAAAACAAAAAGGAAATTTGAGGAGTGTGAAGGTAGATAGAATTCATGAGTCACCAGGCGGAATATTTAATTCGGAACAAGCTAAATAAAGGCACTGCTTTTTTTTTTTTTCCTTAAGAACCTTTGCTACTCTTCATGTTATAAGCTCTGAAAAGAAAGCTCTCTCATTAAAACATTTTTTTCTTGCATATCCTGCTGAGAGAAGATGCCTGGGGAGACAAACTTCACATGCTGGCTTCCGACTTTAGCCATGAGTATGATGCTATCTGGAGATTCGATGGTGAGAATTTACTTCTTTAGACTCGATACTTTTCTTTCCCGTGTTCATTGATCACGCATATGTGCTGAAACAATAAAGGATTTAAATGCATCGGTTTCTTAACAAAATATGAGGTGCAGAAAATGCAATGCAGTAATAACAGAAAGTCATCTTGTAATTGGTTATTTTTCATTCGAATATATGTGTACATTTGTGTGTGTGTGTGTGTGTATGTGTGTATCTATCTATCTATCTACATATAGATAGATAGATATGAAAATCTAAACAGACCCATTTGAATGCCTGAGAAAGTTTCCTTATTGTTCTGGTTTTTGAGCCCTATTCTGAATGTGGCTCCCTAGGTCTGTAACAACCAGAAACGCTGAAAGAGTGGTATCGTCAGCCATGGTGGAGATAGAAGTCTCCACCTGGTCAAATTACAGCCTCTAGGGAGAATGGAGAACCAGCCATGGTAAACACAACATTCACTCTTATTTGATCCTTTTTAGGTAGCAAGAAATGTGTCGGCAACATGACAATATTCCTGAAAACAGGATAATGAAGTAGCTCACAGAATCAAAAGAAGAGCTAAGCAATGAAGCAACTGGAAGGCAGGAATGGGGTAACTCCTGACTCTAGCCCATGGTGCTTGTGGATTTTCTCTCCAGAGCCCTGTTACTCAGTGGCAGAAGGCCAAAACCCCTTGACTTCTGTGACTTGTGGTTTAAGTTTCTAATTCTTAGCAGAGAGACACATGATTGGTCCACTTTGGGTAGGATGCCTACCTCTAGATCATTCAACATGGGTCAGGATCACACAACTGGGGGTCTGCACTGGGGGTCCCTGTACATATGTTGAAGCCATTTCTCCAAAAGGGCAATAGTTATGAACTGCATGCAACTGTAATTGGGATTATTAATGCAAAGTGCCCAGAATATTCCTGACACAGAAGATACTCATTAAGTGGCAGCCATCATTACGACTATTTCAACAATGTGTTAAGTTGGCATTAACCGTTGAGTTCTTGTGAAAAGGGGGGTAGGGGTTTGCGCGCATGACTTACATTCAGATCTCTGAAGTATTCATTGTAATCTAAAACATAGCCCACCACAAACAGATTTGGAATCTCAAATCCAACATCTGAGCAGAGAGAGAGGGGGGAAAAAGGAATAAAATTTAGATAACATAAGTAGATAAGCCACCATAAGCTATTGTTGGCACTTAAACTGTGAGGACCTTTCATTTAGGCAGAAGCAAGTGGGGAAAATGATAATCAACGTATAGGATGAGCCCAATGGGACCAGGACCAGAGTGACCAGCCAGGGAGACGAGGTAAACAAGCAAACATCCTAGGAAGAATGGCTGTGCTCCTACCACACAGGGCTGAGTAAGGGCTCAGCCAGCCCAGTGGATAACAAGAAGTATGCATGAGTTAGTCATGTAGCCCCACTGTTTCAAAGCGAGCAGTATCCAATGATATAATGCCAAAGGAAACACTTTGGAAGCACAAAGTGCAGTTCAAACAGAAGGTATTCCAATACTCTGATATGCGCCTAAGTGCATGGGCTGTTGCTACTGGGAAGCGCTCCTCCCACTGTGCTCAAAGTTCTCAGCTTGACAAAGGGTTGGAAAGCAAAACGTGGGAGACAACATGAAAGGAAGTAGGATTGTTCCGTTTGAGAAAGAGAACGCTAAGGGTTATTCTAACACGAGTCTTTGAATCCAGGATGCAGATGATATTAATTAGCTCTCTATCTCTATTGAGGGAAGAATGGCAGTAAATGGATATAAATGCAGCGTGAGGTACTTAGGCTAACCAAGGGAAAAATTTATTGAAAGGGGGATGATTTTTATTGAAAAGGATCCTTAAGGAACAGACAGTAGCTCTCCTTCTTCAGAGGTTTTGAAACAGAACAAATGTGACTATGGTCCAATGATTTTTCAAACTGTCTCCAGTTTTGTTTTTTTTTAAATCTGTTTATTACCTCATTGCAGATGAAACATGTACTTGCTTACTTTTATGAAGCTGTGCTTTGGTATAGCCAATGGTCTTACAGCACAGAGAAAGTTATCCTTCTGGTGACTACTCACCACCATTTTGATCCCTATTGACCACAGATGTTTTTATATGGAGAAAGCAACTGGTTCCTGCTTGCAGAAAGTGCCAGAGGGGCGGGACTTACTTTCTAGAGGATTGCATTATATGTCACTGATAGAAAGCCCAGTTGGTCCTTCCAAACTGTAGGTTGCTTGAGAAAAAGACTCAAAGAGGAGAAGCAAGAGCAGAAGAAAAGATGTCAGAACATATAAAAGATGTCATCGGGCCTATGGGAAAGAGCCCATTATGAGAAAGGAAGCAAAAGTATCAAGCCTCAGAAATCCAGAAAGGAGAACCAGAGATTCTGAACCAGCTAAAAAGATATCAGAAAATCCCAGAGAACCCTGGTTGTAACTACAATAATGGCTTTACAGTGACCAATGCAATCTCTACAGTAGGCATGGCAACCGGGCCTGGGAAAAGCCAGTTCAGAAGGCCAAACTTCAGAGCTGTCACGGGATGGAAGAAGGACATTGGGTCGGTAGATCAGGGGAACGGTTAGGAATCAGAGTGACCTATCTCTCGCTGGTAAATGGGTGCAGTTCCTACAGTTCTATTTGCAATTGTGGATGTTACTTACAGATGTAGTGCAAGGGTAAGGGCAGTGTCTGGAATCAGACTGCCTGCGTGCAATACTAACTCTAGCCTTACAGCGGTGTGACCTTGGAAAGCTGTTTAACCTTGTTGTGTCCAATTTCCTCATCCATAACATGGGCATAACAATAGCATCTACTTTAGAGGAATGTTGTGAGGATTACAGGTGTTACTTTCTGTGTAGCTCTTAGAAGAGTAGAGGGAACACCATAATCTCATTAGTGTTACCTGCTAATACTTTATTGATGTGGTTGCCATAAATGACACACAAAAAATCTGTAATTAGTTGGATATGTCTGAAGTGGATGTCTTTCAACCTCAGGTAAAATCTTATCTATACGGTATCTTGCAAGATATCCTTAGAAGATTTCTGATTACTCACTTTGCCTAACCTTACTGCATCCAGATTATACTCCCCAAGCCAGTAACTGGACAGAAACATCTGCCCAGAACTGACGTTGGGTCTATCTGCCCAGAACCGATGTCTAGGTTTAACATATCCAGCACAGGAATGAAACTTGTTTTTAGAAAAAAGAGTCACTGGCGAAATGTCATTGGCACACTCCCCATCCATAGTGTGCTTCTCTTGCTCTGATGTTTTTTCAGCTTGCTGATGAGAACTGTAGCCAAATTATCCCAGGGGCTTTCGAGCAAATGTAAGTTATAAAAATCAGGCTGAAGTCTGCCTGTGCAAGTGAAAAAAATGGCCTCTAGTGTTAGAATAATAAATAATCAAGCTGCTTGTTTATTCTTCCTGGCGTCGGAACTATTCGTATTATGGGGAGGCGGGTAGCAAAGTGCTCTAGCTGAAGAAAGTCCTCCACAACACATGTCTGAAGGCAAGCGTGAAGATGGTATCGGGAGCCACTTGCTCTGCTAATTCTCTGTGTTGTTGAACTTTTCTTTGGAGGTGATGGAAGGTATCTCAGATTTCACCTCCTGTGTGCTAAAATTCATGCTTGCTGAAGGTCGGCATTTTGCATTGTCTGGAGACAGTTCTTGTAGACAGAACAAGAATCCTTCTACGCCTTTACAGTGCCTTCCCCGTGTCTGACTGATAGGGGCAGTGGCGGAGGCAAGGACCTGTGTGCCAGCCAGTCTGATGGGCTCAAGTCTCCCTCTAACTCCTGCAACCGATTAGCCGAGTTCTTTGGCTTTAAGGTGCTAGGGAAAACCTAGAACTAAAAATATCTAATGCACATGACAGAGTTTCTGTGAAAAACTCAAACTGGAAAATTAAAACCCTTGTTGTAAAGGGTTCTTTCCTCCCGGCAAGGCTGGGGAGACCTCGGGAGATTTGTGAAACTATCAAACCTTCATAGCTTCCGCCTCACAGGGAATGCCAGCGTACAGGAAACAGAGATTCTTAAACGTGAGGCACCACCACCAGCCAACCAATCAACCAACAAAACCCAGAAAGACTTACAGTCGGGTCTAAAGCCATCACTTCCAGGTGTTCTCTTCACCAACAAACTACCGTGAGAAAAAAATGGTGTTTAGTGATCCAGATAAAACTTCTGTGAATACAAGTAGAATTGACCATCATTAAAATATGTATTTCCCCCCCTCCGGAGCGAGTGGGGCACCATCACAGCCCTCTAATTCATGCTCCTGCTACCTCGGCACCACATCAGTGATTCTAGATAAAAGGGAGGGGCACTGGCACCAGGCTCAGCCAGCTGCTCCTGGAAGCAGCTAATGGAGGCACAGACACCCAGCAAAGCATGCCTTCTTCCCCTTCCTCTCTCTCAGGCTAGCGGTCAAATGGGCTATTTGTTCAGTGTGGTCAAACCATAACACCCCAGGGCAGAGGGTCACTGGTTTGGAAGAGACTGCTCTCTTTGGAAACAGCATCCTGTGTTAGCCTCCCTCTGCGGCTGACTTGGAAAGACAGAAGCAACACTGATGTGAATGTGCTACTCACCTGGCTACTTTAATCATGTTGGGCTTGTATTTCTCTATGCTACTGAGCAGCGCCTTCATGGTCCGCCCCGTTGCAACAACATCCTTTGCAAAGAGGACAGACAAATTCAACCCGAATGCATCTGGGCAGCATAATAGATTTTTCATCCAGACAGATGACTGTAGTCCTTATTAATAATGCAACACAATTAGAACTGCCATCGAATGGAGTCAAAGTAGGAAGCAGAGGTTGGTTATATTTTTTAGACGGGTGCCTCTCCCTGAAGCTGGGTTTAGGGGAATATATTGGTGAATTATTTCCTCTTGGAATCCTTCAGCTGTGTTGAAAGCTAAGTTCGGCCTTTGGAGAGCATGTGGGGCTCCTCACTGAGTACATTTGGACTCGTGCATGCACATTCAAGGACTAAATTTGGCCCTGAGGTTATGCGCAACACAATACGGGACGCATGAATTTTCATGGACATGGGATGTACATCTGAATACACTGAATGGATAAACACCTCCCCCTTGCCCTCCCCAGTCAATAGGGGATTCTATGGCTGGGAAGTGAGATGTGTCTGGACGGCAGCTGGTGACAGCCTGTGAATTCTGAGGGTGCAAGGCTGCAGTGAGCCTCGGCTCATCTCGGCTGATGAGCTGCTGTGCAATTAGAGGAGAATGGGCAGCACAAATGCATTGTCCTTGGGACAGAAATCAGCTGTCAGGAGCTGATTATCAAAACAACAGGTCTGAATTTAGCCAGGGTTGGGCAATTCGTTTGGCTAGAGGGCCTACTTCAGGGGCGATGCCCGAGCCAGGACGACTGCAGATACATATGGCACACACAGGCGACTGTGTAACAAAAGCTTGAAAACAGCTCCCTTGAATTCCTGCCAGCTGATAAGACAGGCGTGCTCTTGAAGGAAAAGTGGCCATTTGCTGAATTAGTCCACTGCTGCTCTGGGGCCCATTCTGTCTCATTTTTTTTTTTAGCGGAAAAATTAAATTCTCGCTTTCTCTTGGGTTGCCGTTTTAAAACTGATTGCGTTTATCCTTTGGTTGCTGAAGGTAGAATTGTTTGAAGTCATTAGAGGTCATTAGCACAAACAATGAGGTAAGGATGAAAAGGGTTCAAACCTTGGTTTTACTATTAAACACATTTGGTTCTGTTGGGCTAGTTTCCTCTTCTGTAAAAATGCCCAACTCGAAAATAAGTATAAGAACGAATTCAGACATAAAAACGGACAAAGTACCACAAAACTATTATCAGAAAGCTCTTATTCTGAATTGTTTCAAGCCACTGATTCTAGTTGGCTCCTAGGCAGTAAATCTGGAGAACCATGTGCACAGTGGAAATTCAATAAATCCTTGACCAATTTGATAATAAGCTCTAGATTTCAAAACTCACCATTAGATTCTTTCAGCTAACAAATGCGGGTAAGGAAAAGTCAGCTTACCTCAACAATGAGGACATTCTGAAATTAAAAACAAAACAGTTATTTAGAATAATGATGCAAACCTGGCTCATAAGACAGACACACGTTTTTGCTTAAAGTTAGGAATTTCACAATTTGCTTAGCGGGCCCTCCCCCATCCATCTCACCCAAATGCTTGGAGGTAATCTAGATTTTCCAGATTCATTTTAACAGTCTCTCGGCAATTACCCGATGCTGCTATGTTGGTATCTACATTCAGGGGAGCAGCGGGGTCATCTCAGACCCAATACTTGTCTGAAGAGCTATCCACAAGCTCATCCCACGTCCATAATTCTGGCAAAAGCAGCCCCATTTCAGAATTCTTTGGCATACAAAGTCTACTAAGAGTTTACCAGGAAAACAAGCCACATAAACTATATTGTTAATGGAGACAGTGCACTGCAGGTGAATCACGGACTCAGCTGGAACAGTCCTAACCCTGTGTCGCCCTCAGTCATTGAGAATTCTGTATTTACTCTCAAATGTTCAACCTTGAGGAAGAGGTGGGCTAGAGAGAGGGCTGTGAAGTGCCTAGTTGATGTTTTTTTGAAACATGGTTGGGTTCCTTGCTTTGTGCTCTCAAGGCATACCTCTCCTTTTTCCCTGAAAGCATTGGTTACATTTCATTTCAATTCCTGTTTGATACCTGCCTTCCCACTAGATATAAATTCCATGACTGTGGCAATCTTGCTTACTACTGTAGTCTCGGCGCCTAGCATATATACCTGCGTATAGACGCTCAGTAGTTTATTAAGTGGAGGAATAACAACTGATTACACTGGTTAATTAATTAAAACTAAACAATTAAATGGATTCATAGTTATAAGTCAATACTATCCTACCAAATTAAAATATGACTGTTTTAATATGACATTGCAATGAACTAAATGGTGTGGATATTCCCTCACCATAATGTTGTCTTTCTTTAGATAACTCTTTATTTCTTCCTATGATTCACGTAATACTTTAAAAATTCTATCAAGCCTTGCACCTTAGAAATCTTACTTATGTCTAATGTCAAAGAGATTTAAGTAATGAAAATGTTAATCAACCAACCCAAACCGTATTACGTTATGTGTCCAATACTTCTTAGAAGGAAATCTCTTTTTGCTCCCAAGTATAGTATTTGTCGTCATTAAATACATTTAAAAAAATCTTAGTTTTATCATTAAAATGTAAAGTTATCTTGTCCATATCCCCTAGCCCAAGCATCATAGGAACAGAGGAGTCCCTTTGGTATTCTGAGCACATTTGTTATGTTCTTAACAATTAACTCATAACAGTTAGTTAGGACGTGCCGTTTTAGTTTGATTGATGCTTACCAACCATGGCCATTAACCAACCTGAATACTTGGAGAATACTTGGTTAATTTAATTCCTTAGTTCATGATCTCTTTTTGTTTCAATCTAATAAGGAAAAACCTTTTAAAACTCTAGTCAGTTGCCAACTAAAGTGCACTGAACATAATTAAATCTGTTTTTTAAAAGTTTAGAACCTTGCAGAACAAGACTCATCTTTGAAAAGATTAGCTATCAGATAGAGTGGTGGCTGGGAAGTGGGACTTAAATGTATACTAATCTAGAAATATCTTGTCAAAATTACTTAAACACATTTTAAAAGCAAGGTAATGCATATACGTGTTCAAATAGAATGGTCAAAAGATTTTCTAAATGTTGATGTGCACCTAACTGTAAAGTATTTAAAATGCTTATGTACTTTATGTTTAAAGTTATCATGGCATTCTATGTAATGCATAGCTACAATATTGTCACATCCAACGAAAATGACAATAATCTATTTTGTTTTTTTTATTTGTTCCAGTTTTATTGAGATATAATTGGCATATACTGTATAAGTTTAAGGTGTACAGTATAATGCTTTCACTTATATATATCATTAAATATTTACCTAAACAAATGTACTTAACCCCCGTCTCATATAGATACAGTAAAAGAAGAAAGCAAAAAAAGAAAACATTTTTTTTTCCTTATGATAAAAACTCTTAGGCTTTATTCTCTTAACAACTTTGCCATATATCACAGAGCAATGTCAGCTACAGTCATGATACTGTACATTTCATCCCTAGTACTTATTTATCTTATAACTGAAAGTTTTTACCTTTTGACCACCTTTCCCTGATTTCCCTGCCCCCACCCCCTACCTCAGGTAACCACGGATCTGATCTCTTTTTCTGTGAGTTTTTGTGTTGTTTTGTTTTAGATTCCATGTCTAAGTAAGATCACACAGTATTTGTCTTTCTCTGTCTGATTTACTTCACTTACTAAGCATAACGCTCTCAAGGTCCATCCATGCTGTTGTAAATGGCAGGATTTCCTAGTTTGTTATGGCTGAATAATATTCCATCGTGTGTGTGTGTGTGTGTGTGTGTGTGTGTGTATCACAACTTCTTTATCTGGCAATAATTTCTTTTTTTTAATGTTTATTTATTTTTGAGAGAGACAGAGAGTGAGTGGGGGAGGGGCAGAGAGAGAGGGAGACACAGAATCTGAAGCAGGCTCCAGGCTCTGAGCTTTAAGCACAGAGACCAATGCGGGGCTCAAACCCATGAACCATGAAATCGTGACCTGAGCCGAAGTCAGACACTTAACTGACCAAACCACTCAGGTGCCCCTGGCAATAATTCCTTAATATCATATAAAATCTAGTACATATTTAAATTTCCCCAGTTGTCTTTATTTTTTTTAAGTTTATTTATTCATTTTGAGATAGAGCAAGTACAAGTGGGGAGTGACAGAGAGAGAAGGAGAGAGAGAGAGAATCTCAAGCAGGTTCTACACTAACAGCATGGAGTCTGATGCTGGGCTCCATCTCACAAACTGTAAGATCAGGACCTGAACCAAAATCAAGAGTCGGATGCTTAACCAACTGAGCCACCCAGATGCCCCTCTCCGGTTGTCTTTAAAATGGCCTTTGTAGCTGCTCTAATTGAAGCCCATGCATTGGGTGTTTAATCCTCTTTTAATTGAAAATAGTCTCTCTTACTGAACTTCTATTTCTCAATTTAATAATTTTAGACATCATCTATTTACTATATTATATAATGATAAGAATTTAGTTCTTATACACTATCTCACTTCTTTTTTCCATCTTCTAGTGCAGATGCTTTATTATGACTGTATCTTCCCTACTGCGGAGTCAAGTAGAGTACTATAATTATGTTTCCTTTCAAAATTTCTTTTCTTTTAATTGTTTTCCCTGTCACCATCCAGTGTCTTAAACTGCAATAACCCTCATTCTCTTTTCTTTCTTTTTCTTTCTTTCTTTCTTTCTTTTCTTTCTTTCTTTTTTTCTTCCTTCCTTCCTCTCTCTCACTCTGTCTCTTTCTCTTTCTCTCTGTCTTTATTTCCAAGGTATTCTTTCTTGGAAGGATTATTATGAGGAAAACACTGGTTAATTATGGTTTAACTATATTTCTCAAAGGATTTTGGAGGATTAAGGAGGCTAAGTGGATCGATAACATCTGTAACAACACAAAAAACTTTCTGAGTGTGTACAGTATTTAAAAAGTAAAATTATTCAGTGGGTTCACAAATGATGGGCAAAGGAATACTGACATACAAACAATCTCCTATTGAAAGGGAGCTTGGTAGAAATTTAGAATTTTTTAGCGACTTAACTAGATTGGCCATTACATATATATTTATTTTCCTTTACAGAACACTACACTGTGTTTTCAAATTCTTTCCTTAGTAATATGTGGGTTTACTGTCTGGATTGTTAGTGGCCTACCTGTTGTATGTAAAGCTCACCTCCAAAAAAGCAGTGCCTTTAGTACCTTTGGAAGATTGCCATATGAAACAAGTAGCCCAAGAGTACAGAGAAAGTGACTACTCCAACTTTGGAAGCATTTTCACTAGTGTCTAAGAGAACTAATCTCTTTAAACTTTAATATATCAGGGTGAGCTCCACGAGCTACGGGACAAAGACAAATTCGTCTTTATAACACAGAGGGCAGTATGTACAGGGGCTCAAGGAATGGCCGTGGAACAAATTAACAGTTTTGACCTCATTTCTTTCTCTAGTTCATTATTCTTTTGACACATGTCCTCCATTTTTTCCCCTCAACGATGTACAATTCCTCCTTAACTGAGCTATAATTAATGTCTACTGCTTTTCATTTTGCACCAAGAAATCCTCCAAAATCCACCCCCCCAACCTGTTTTTTTTGAGTGTCAACCTTGGAAATTTTTAAAATAATTTTTTAGAGTTTATTTATTTATTATTGAGAGAATGCGCGCACGAGAGAGAGAGCGCACAAGCTGGGGAGGGGCAGAGAGGGAGACACAGAATCTGAAGCAGGCTCCAGGCTCTAAGCTGAAGCAGGCTCCAGGCTCCAAGCTGTCAGCACAAAGCCCGATGTGGGGCTTGAACCCACAGACCGAGAGATCATGACCTGAGCTGAAGTCAGACATTTAACCGACTGAGCCACCCAGGCGTCCCCCTCCCCCCACCCCTTGGATATTTTTTCAGAACACACTGTGCCTCCTAAGCACTTCCAATCTGGTAACTCTGATCACTGAGTCTGAGATGCTAGCCAGTTACTGTCTAGGCCATCTCATCACACTTAGCTCATTTCCTCCCAGACAGTAAGGAAGTTTGCAACCTGAGGCCCCCAGGCAAATATTCTATGGGGAGTCTCTGGAGTGCATCCTTTCTTCACTGTGGTGCCATCCCAAGGGAAGCTAATCCCCTCAAGTTCCCTGAAGAAAAAGAAAGAGAAGAAGAAAAAGAAGAAGAAAAGAAAGAAGGAAGGAATTATGCAAATCTCAGTGGTTTTCTTAGATAGATTGTTCCCACTTTCCGTCTTTTAAAATGCAAAATGATTAGCACAGCACAGTCTAATCTTCAGCAGCATAGTTTTGTGGCTGTGGTCACGCTGAGCAGAGGGATGGCAGGGATGACGATGGGCTCATTGTGGGCGCGGAGCATGGGTACGAGTGTGAATATGAACCCCATGGAGAAAGGAATGTAATTCAGCATTTCACTTTATGTGATAATTCCCAAAATTGCCAGAATCATCAGTCGGTGGGCATTTCCACTATTGTTCTCAGCCTCGTCAGATGCAATAAAAAAGAATGATTTAAATAGTTAAGGCAGCCAAGGAGGAAATTTGGCAGGTTCTGATGCTTCATTCTGGCATTTGATTAGAAACCTATTTGGTGGAGGAAGGTGGCACGTCTCCTGAAATCTCGCACTTAACCTGCACATCTGTGCTTTCCCGTGGCCAGATCTGGGTCTGTTTCTGCGCATTTGGTTTTATTCCACCCCTTTCAGAGATTTCTCTTGAACATGAATAAAATCTCCTTGCTTTAATGGATACACACATTTTATGAAGTGCCAGGATTAAATCAACTTTGAAAACACATCAGCTAGAGAGCACATTGTGCAGACAGCTTGAGCACACCGAGGAAAATGCTTTTAAACATCGTGAGCGGAGGCCGTTTAACTTCATCATGGAGGGTTCCCTTTATTCAAGAGCCATGACCTATTTAGAACCATGACTCAGCCAGCTTCCCTTATGAGCTTCCTTTTCTTTGCTTTAAAGAAAAGAAAGAACGGAGGCAAGAAAGAGAGAAAAAAAGAAGGAAGGAAGGAAGCAAAGAAAGAAAGAAGAAAAGAAGGAAAGAAAAGTTAAAAAAAAAAACAACGAAGCCAAGAAAGAGGAAGGTCCATGGGGGCTGTACACTGTAGTGTCTCTTTTCTAAGTATTTTGACTCACACATCTTTAGAAAGTTTAAGAAGTTACTTAGTACAGTTATGGTGCTTATAATGTGTGGAGAATTATACAGGTGAGCTATGTCCCTACGTTTTTAAAAGTTCTTTTATAAAGATATTTGATCTTTTTAAATCTTTCCTAACCTTCCCTTCATTCATCGTGTCGCTCTACCGCTGCTCCCTCGGACAGCGCAGGGTCTTCTGCGATGTTCCTACTTTGCTCTTAGGTTCCAGTGCTCGCGTTTGCTCAACCCCCCCAGCCTCCTGACTAGTTTGTTTGCCTGGAGTCTCATTCCCCTCTTTAGTTATTTTATCCTCTGTCAAGGTAATTTTCCCAAAACACAATTTCTGGTTTTTTTTTTAAGTTTCTTTATTTATTTTGAGGAGAGAGAGAAAGCACACAAAGGGGAGGAGCAGAGAGAGAGGGAGAGAGAGAATCCCAAGCAGGTTCTGCACTGTCAGCCCAGAGCCTGACCTGGGGCTTGATCTCATGAACAGTGAGATCATGACCTGAGCCGAAATCAAGAGTCAGAGGCTCAACCGAGCCACTCAGATGCCCTGTAAAACACAACTTCTTGATGTCACTTCTGCTCAAAAACCTTTGCAACTCCTCTTTGCTTTTCTCTGTAAGTTAAATTCATTTTTAAAAAATTTTTTTATATTTATTTATTTTTGAGGGAGACAGAGCACAAGTGGAGGAGGGGCAGAGAGCAATGGAGACACAGAATTCGAAGCAGGCTCCAGGCTCCAAGCTGCCAGCACAGAGCCCGATGTGAGGCTGGAACTCCAGAACTGCGAGATCAAGACCTTAGCTGAAGTTGGAAGCCTAACCGACTGAGCCACTCAGGCGCCCCTGCAAGTTAAATTCTTTGTTGAGATATTCAACATATTCTATAAACCAAATCCAGTTTGCATTTTCAGTGTCTTAAAGCATTGTTTCTCTATTTTGGACCGATATCCTTCAGTCACATTGGTGTGCTCGTGCCCTCTGACTCTCCCATTTCCCTCCTTCATCCTTCATTTCATGATGCTCTTCTCCCTTTTCTGTGTTATTCCCAGGCTTTCTTGTCCGAAGTAAAACCTCAGCCTCCCCTTGTGAAGACAGTCCCAGTTCCAGGGAATCATTCCTTCTTTGGATTTCTTTAAGCTCAAGGAAAGAGTCTCGTGGGGAAAGACCCCGGAAGCCCTTCTCTGAGTGTCAGGCATTAAAAAAAGAGGAGGGCACAAATTCATGGCAGAGTAGTAATATTAATTGTAAATTCAGCTTAAATATAAATTTATTGACTGAAGAAATCATATGATTACTATATAAGGGCAAAGTCAGATGATGATCTGCAAGAACCCTTCCATCCTATGCAGGTGTTTACTACAGTCTGACTTTCTTCTACAACCATTAAAAAAGTACACACTAATTGTTGGGTGCCTTTTCTTTTTAAGTTTTTTTTTTTTCCGCGCCCAGCTGGCATACATTCTGCGTGATGGAAAGATTCTGGAGGGCCTCTGTGGCTTATTTTTAAAGTTCTTTCAAACCCTTAATGCACAGCCTTTCTCTAAAAGGCTGAAGAATGGGTGACCAGACCAGCCATATGAATGCCTTCATCCATTTAAGGAAAAGGAAATTCCAAAAGTTAGGTGAACTTGTTTTCCCTCCTCCACACTCAGGTGTACGGCGTTCACCAACCCAGTCCCCCCACCTTGAATCTCTTGGGACACCAAAGCCCTTCTCCTTCTCAAAGACAACGTGCCCTCACTCAACACCGTTCTCATCCAACTTAAACCAAACTAGCTGGCTGATGGGTCCTTTGGTGTGGCTGGATGCGCTTCTCTTTACCTTTCCTTCTGCCATGTCCTCCCTTTCCCAGACTTCATTACAAAGATGTCTGGTTGCTTTTTAAGAGAAAGAGGAGCCTTCACTAACTCAGTCACCAAATACTTATCCTGACCTGTTGGCTAGGCACCGTGCACAATGCAAGAGATAGGATGGTGATGAATAAGATAAGCAGGGTCTCTGCCCACCTTACACTGACATTCTGGTGGGGGAAATAGACATATTAAAAAATTAGCCTTACAGTCAACACAACAATTATGGAAAGGGCTTGACCTGAAGCAGAGTACTGATACAGAGATACGGTAGGGAACGTGGGAAGTGTGTAAGGGAAGAGTATGTGCTCATTTTAGACAGAGTCAGGGCAGGCCTCCCTTACATTTACATAGGAAGAAAATAGATTCCAGGTTGGAGGCCACAGCTTCTCCGAGGTCTTGGCAGGAAGGAGCTTAACCAATGTGGTTATAACACTGTGAGGAGGGCGGAGTGGTATACGGTGACGTTGGGAGTGAAGCAGGGCCAGATCACACAGGTCTTACTGGCTGGGAGAAGGAGGTTGGATTGTAACCTCAGAAGCGTGGGAGTTGGGTTCCCAGATAAAATGCAGAACACCCAGTGAAATTTGAATTTCAGATAAATAACAAATGACTTTTGAGCTTAAGTATGTTCCAAATATCGCATGTGACATGATTATACTATAAATGTATTCATTGTTTATTTGAAATTCAAATTCAACTTGGCATCCTGTTCTCGGTTTTGCTTTTTACTAAGCCTGACAACCCTGAGAGGCCACTGAAAGGTCTTCGGTAGGCAAGCGATGTGACCCAATTGGTATCTTAAGAAGATCTCTTTGGCTGTTGTTTCTTGGAGAATGGTTTGGAGGGTGGCAAGAATTAAGTGAAGGCAGAAGTTCAGGGAGACTAGTTAGGCAACCAAAGCCTCCGGGAAGAGCGATCGGGCCCTAGCTGATGGGTGCTTCTCAAACTTTAATGTGCAAGGGAACCATCAAAGGATCTTGTTAAAATGAATACTTAATTCAGAAGATCTGGGGTGGGATCTGAGATATTGCATTTCTGGTTAGTTTGCACATGGTGCTGACCTTGCTGGCTCCTAGACCAAAGGTCAGAAACTATAGTCTATCAGCCAAATCTGGCTGATGCCTACATTTGTAAATAAAGTTTGATTGAAGCGGCCATGTCCATTTGTTTCCATTTTATCTATGGCTGCTTGCCGGTTTCATGCCATGATAGCAGAGTTAAGTAGTTGCAACAGAGAGTGTATAGCCCACAAAAATCTAAAAACATTTACAGCCTGGCCTTTCCCTACAAAGTTCACTAACCCCTGCCCTAGACCACACTGTGCTACTGCAAGAGTCTAGACGCAGGTGATTCCCATGAAGACGGACAGCAGCGGGCAGATTTAAGATACATTTGAGAGCGCTGAGCATGGCCTACACTGGTTCATTAAGCACTCCCTTCTTCTGATGTGAGCTAGGTACCCCTGAACTGCATGAAGACGCGCAATCTTTAAACGTCAGCTGTCGTGACAGTTGAGAACTTGGCTAATCGATGTTGACTCATCTTAGAAATATTTACCCAGTTCATTCTAAGCTCAAAGGATTCTACTCGGCATACATTTAAACATATATAGAATCCATCTATGCACACGTAAATGCAAGTGCAAAGATACCATGAAATAGCACCTGGTAACCTGGGAGAATCATTTGTCACACGAGCAAAAAACCGGAGCCGACTCCTGCTTGTACTTAGTGCCGGCTGGTTTTCCATCTCTCCCACCCGAGCCTCTATGATCTCTAATTTCTCATGGGGAGGGGCAGGTCTTAGCAGTAATTCTAGGAGGGGATACTGAGGCACAGCAGTATCACCCCTCCTATTGACTCTACCCCTACCAAGAAACTTTGCCCACCCTCCTCTATTTTTTGAAGGAACGGAATATCTGATGCTCACCTAAGAGGGAGATCACTTTAAAATGAAAAAGATGATTTTAGAAAGCAGGAAAGAAGAGTCACGGTTTTATGCACAACATTCTCTTGGTATTCATTTGGGACTCTCAGAATTTCTACTTTGACAGACCCCACGGTAATTCCCCAAGGCAAGATGCTTGTGTGATATCACGCAAGGTGCGACATTTCTCTCGTGTCATACACCTGTAAGGCCATGTCCTACAACAAAGTACCAAAATGACTTCTCGTTTAAAGGCCACTCCAGAGTTGTGAACAGTCGTCAACTTCTGGAAATTTCTTGGAGCGTTTTAGCTTTCCAGGATGTTATTTTATGCACTGACGTAGTAACATCAAACGGTGGCCTAGTGATGCATTAACATCAACAAGTTAATTCCAATTTCTGTGGGACACAGTCTCCCTCTAGGTAGCGATGCCACGCTTGCATGGCTGCCATGCTATCTTCAGAGCACAGGGAAGTCAGCCGGTTTGTAGTTAGAGTCCCTGCAACTCTCCAGTGTTCCCAATGTTATTAAACATATTTTTATTACAGGTGCCTGCTATTCCGTTTCCCCATCCGGGCACTGCAGAACAATGACAATAACAACCACAAAGATGAGAGATTAAACTTGTGTGAGAGACTGCTCCGTTTTACTCGGAAGGCTGAAGCTGTTCAGGGATAATGAACACAAGATACGTCAGTTGAGCTGCTGCCTGCTTTTCACAGCAAAACTCAAACCTCAGGTCACATTTCCACAAAGGACATCTGCTTTATGAAACAACTCCTCCTTCCCATGTACGTATTTATGTCAAAATCTGAACAGATTTTCACTTGGTTATTAAGCATTGGCAGGTTCAGACCTCCAAGTTCAAAGTGGCGGTGTTTGCCCCATGATCTAATGGATTACATTCTTTTGCATGGGAGGAAAAAGGCATGAGGCTGAAAAAAAGGAACGCTTCTTTTATTCCCTCCTGAAATTTTAAACATTTCGGCAAACTTGTTTAAATGTCTGACTGCAATGCCGAGATGCTGAGGCCCAGAGGAGACAAAAAGCAGACAAATAAAGGGAAAAGCTTCCTTTTCAGGAGGGACCCTCAAGAGGAGAAAAGGAAGAGGGCGGGAGTGCCAAGGGATTTATTTTGTAATAGGAGGTTGTCTGAAGTAAGATTGCAAGGAAGGTTGGAGATGTGGTGGCCATCGGGTCCTGGAAGCATTATAAAAGGAGTGTTTTATAAGGGAGAAATCATTAAAAGGATTCACACATCTATTTGCATGAATTAGCAAACCCGGTAGAGTGTCTGAAATGCATTGCAAGTGCTGATCTGAAATGAAGGTCACTGATTTCCCCATGACGTCAGAGCAGATACGGAGCAGAGTTACATTAACAAACCTTTCCAGCCAGTGTTGAAAGATCATTGCCTCCAATTATCTGCACCTCGCCCACGGACTGGTCGTTCTAAAAAAAGGGAAGATAATATTTCACTGTATAAGAAAACCCTTTACAGCACATTTTCCCCCTTCTCCCCAGCTCGCGGCTAGCCTGCGCCTTACAAATACAGCACAAATAGCTGGTACAGATTCCTGGTTGCCGTGGTTACCGAGAGCCACTGTCCTGCTACTGGGCTGGAGGCAGAGCTTTCTGAAGGACCGGGGAGGGGGGAGGCCCTGTGGAGAGGGGATCATAAAAGGCTGGAGAGAAAACAAACAAACCTAATTTTGGAATACGAAAATGATGGAAGGTGCTTGAACCCATCCTGAGGCAGATGGAACTGGCGATGGCAGTCGTGCTCCTGGAGCCCTCCGGGTGGAGGGCCTACCGGATCCCCGGATCCCCGGAAGTGGGCCACGCATTTGTCTGCTGTGCCAGCAAGTTCCAGCCCCGGCCCGCAGCGGGGAGCAATCCTCTGAGGACTCCTTCCTCCTACCGCACACACCCAGCCTCTGGGCTGACGCTGAGGGCAATTCCAACAGCTCACACACAGATCGAGAGCTATTGCACTTAGACCCTCACACGTGAATGAAGAAGCCTCGTGAACTTTCTGCAGTCCCAGGAGTATGTGTAGGAGACTTTTCACTCCAATTCCTTCAGAGGTTACGAGTATTCACTTTCACGAGGTTTATATATATATATAGTGCACTGTCCTGTGCTGTTTAAACCTCACACACACACACACACACACACTAAACCAAATATGGAGTGTTAACATATGGACATCACAACCAAATAACAGGGAGGCAGAACAGGAAGCAGAGCAGGCCGCTCGTTTTCTGGCCTCACGGCGAAGACACCCTACAGAGAGCGGCTTCATGACCAAGCCAGAAGGCTGTCATCTGCCATCCCTTCCAGCACAATCTAAGGGAGAAGACGATGGTGCAGGCACCTTGTGCGTGATGTGCTGAACCAGGAAATCTCTTAGGTCGCTGCTGTGAATGGCTGTTTTTGTTTTTTTTGTTTGTTTGTTTTTTGTGTTTTTTTTTTTTTTTTTTTTTTTTTTTGCCAGTTCAGGGTTTTCCTCCCTTATTCTGGCAAAAAGGCCCTGCCTCCTTCACGGAGGGTGGGGGTATCATTCATCCTTATGGCTCGGGTGGGCTAGGCCTGACCTACGTAAACCAGCTATGCCTGAAGCTATACCCAGCTTTGGCTTTTCCAGCTCCCGAAGGCAATTCTGTTCCCTTAGGAACTTTCTTGGGTTGGTTTGACTTGGATTCTGTCACTTGCAACTGAGACTCTATCTAGGCATAGAAATCGGTCGTCTGGGAAGGTGAAAGGCAGCCAAATAACCAATATAACGGTTTTACCAATGAAGCAACTTTTGTTTTTTACCTTACTGCTCAAGAGGGGGAAAAACAACCTTAAATTGTTTTTACTTCCACTTGGTAAAGCATTCACTCTACTGCAGAGGAGTAAAGAGAATGCCCGCCAAGTAGATAAATCCAATAATTTTCTTCTTATGGGAACTGATTTCAAAAGGAGAAAGTCAAAGAACATCCAGAATTTACTGATCTTTTGCTGTTTTTGAACTGGTATATATAATCAGGTATTCATAAGCAGTCATGCTGTAGGTTAGGAACTTGTCAAAAATATCAAAGGAGGGGGGCACCTGGGGGGCTCAGTCGGTTGAGTGTCCGACTTCAGCTCAGGCCATGATCTTTCGGTTCATGAGTTAGAGCCCCGCGTCAGGCTCTGTGCTGGCAGCTCGGAGCCTGGAGCCTGCCTCGGATTCTGTGTCTCCCTCTCCCTCTGCCCCTCCCCAATTCATGCTCTGTCTGTGTCTCTCAAAAATCAATAAATATCAAAAAAAGTTTTTTTAAGTGTCAAAGGAAAAGACTCTCTTGTCACTTCTAGACGTGCTGCGATATAGGAGTAAACATAGGGGGAACAGACTCAAATATGTTTTAATTGCAGCAGGAAAAATAAAAAATTTCTGTATCTCCAGGGGACTGAGGTATGCAGAACTGGATGCAACTACTAAACCACAAGTTAAATGTAACAAATGAGATTTACACTCTGCCAGATCAGAGCAAACTTCATAATAATTCTACTATTATCATCTTTATTCTATTGATCAAAAACAACAAAAAAAGCCACAATATATCAGAAAGCTAAATGCTATGCTATAAGTCACACGTTCGGCATGTTGCTAAGCAAGTCTTATTTCAGAAGGCCTTACTTAGAGTCCAAGTTTATAACATGTTTTTATCACTAGATCTGTCCTTAACTCATCTGGAACTTAGGTCTTCCAAGTATGTATATAGTCAATTGTCCCAATACCACTTATTGAATTGTTTTTTCCCAACTGGTTGGAAATGTCATTTGATATCCTTCATTCTCCTATGTGAGGGTCAGTTTCTATATTCTTCTGTTTCATTAGCCTAAAATGTCTATTTTAACATCAAACCATACTGTTAAATTATTATAGCTTTTTATTATGTTTTGATACAAGGCAGAGCAAGTTCCATTTTTTGTGTTCTTTTTTAAAAATTGTCTTTGCCCCTTTTGTCTCAGTTACTTTAGTACATTTATTTTTTAAAATTAAAAAAAAAGTTTGTTCATTTTTGAGAGAAAGAGAGAAAGCGCATGGGGAAGGGGCAGAGAGAGAGGGAGACACAGAATCCAAAGCAGGCTCCAGGCTCTGAGCCGTCAGCACAGAGCCTGATGTAGGGCTCGAACCCACGGATCGTGAGATCATGACCTGAGTCGAAGTTGATGCCTAACTGACTGAGCCCCCCAGGTGCCCCTTGTCCCTTTATTTATTTGCCTAGCTGCTGGGCTGTTATGAAGATCAAGTGAATTCATATAAACTGAACATTTAGAACAGAGCCTGGCTCAGTGAATGCTGGATGTGATTCGTTTCCCTCCCTCCCTCCCTTCCCTCCCTCCTTCTTTCCCAGGAAACGGTCACTCCTCAGTCCTCCCCGGTAAACTGGAGTCTGGAGCTTGCCTGCTTCAATGACCCCAGCAAAGAAGCCTTTGGTGTCTTGCTGGGATGAATGAAGCAGCAGGAGAACTATGCTCTCCATTCATAAGCACCCCAGCACCCCGCTGCTTTTAGTCCGTTCCTTCTTGCTCCAACTTCTCAGAACCTACTGACGAACTTGTGAGCCTTTCAAGAATCCTGCGGCATGAATCCTGTACCTCTCGTTGACGATTCCCTCCATAGGCATTTGGATTTTCACTTTCACTCTTCAGCTGAGTCAGTGCCCTTCCTTAATCAGTTTTGCCTCCTAAATACCACTGACGTCTCTTGTCCACTGTTTTCTCCCCTCTTCTTTGTCTTTGTGGGGATACACTTCGTTCATTTCTTTACTGGCATTTTGGTGGGGTTTGAGGAGGGAATAGAGCTAATTGTATGCATCCAATCCACGGTGTTTAACCATGGTATTTTTCTAGTGGTTCGAAAGCATCCTTATTGTCTTAGGATTGATGCACTTTCTTTTATTTAAATATCATTGGTTTTGACTTGATATTTTATTTGCGATTATTAATCTTATCTTCATAAGTAAGATTGGTTTATAGTTTTTTTCTTTTCTTTTTTTCTTTTTTGCTCTTTATTTATTTTTGAGAGTGAGAGAGAGCGCAAGTAGGCAAGGGGCAGAGAGAGAGAGGGAGACACAGAATTCGAGGCAGGCTCCAGGTTCTGAGCTGTCAGCACAGAGCCTGACCGGGGGGGGGGCTCGAACCCACGAACCCCAAGATCATGACCTGAGTGAAGGCGGAGCTGAACCCACTGAGCCACCCAGGCGCCCCAAGATTGGTTTATGGTTTTAAGGCGAAGTTATATGATGCCTCATACGGTGCATTGGGTGGTTCTTTATCTTTTTTCTGTTAGTAGAGTTTGTATACCAATTGATTGATCTGTTTTGCTAAGGTTCAGTAGAGCTCAGGGTAGGTATTATTCAGTCCCCAACTTACAAACAAGGAATCTGAGCACTGAGCGTTTAGGTAACTTGTCCAAAGAGGAGCTGCAAATCGGTAAAGGGACCCAGTTCAACCCCAGATTGCCTGGCTCCATATTACTCTGGTGTAACCTACCCCTGGGCCAGTATCCCCCAGTATCCCTAGAAGAGAGAAGCACATCATTGGTCTGAGAGGAACCTGAGAAGGGGAGGGTCCCCCTTATACTAATGGAGTGAAATACATAAGCTGACAACATCTTGGTAGAAATGCTGGCGGCGGTTATGTACATCTAAGGAGCCAAGGAAGTCTACGACATTTAGTGCAGGCTTCCTTGGAAGAAATATTCTGGAAATCACTAGCCTAGGTGACCTGGTCTCCAGGCACAACAGGCCCTGCAGGTGTGGCCGTTCCTCCTAAGGAGACTTGGCTCTGCTTAGATAACGTTTAGAAAAAAAAAGCATTACTGAGGAAGAATAAATATCCTGAATTCCTGTCCTTTTGAGGAACAGGAAGGGGAAAAGTAAGGAAAATAAACAAACAAAAGAACCACTCTAAACCATTCGTTTCCAAAGTCAGAGACACTTGCTTCAAAATCTGTGCACACAAAAGCTTTCCCAGTATTCTCAGCTGCCATCAAGCCCTTAACTTTGCTTTCCCCCAGTATTCGCCTGATCTTTCCTCTCAGCTCTTCTGTGCTCAGTAAGGTTATCGATGCTATAATAAATGGATACAGATGCAAAACAAAAAACAGAAATAGTTCATTATAAGGAGTTTTAGCGACCAAACTGTTAAGTATGTTATTAAAATGGTGCAAACCACTAAAACATTTTTGTAAAGTTTATTTATTTATTTTAAGAGAGAGGGAGTGTGCAGGCGTGCGGACATGAGCAGGAGATGGGCAGAGAGAGAAAGAGGGGTGGGAATCCCAAGCAGGCTCCACGCTGACAGCACAGAGCCAGACATGGGGTTTTTCCCCTGAATTGTGAGATCATGACCTGAGCCAAAATCAAGAGCGGGAAGCTCAACCAACTGAGCCACCCAAGTGCCCCTTATTTATTTATGTATCTATCTATTTATTTATGTATTATGTATCTATTTATTTATTTACAGCGAGCCAGAGAGAGGCAGAGAGGGGAGAGAGAAATCCCAAGCATGCTCTGTGCCATCAGCACAGAGCCCGAGACAGATCTCAAACTCACCAACTGTGAGATCATGACCGGAGCCCAAACCAAGAGTCATTGGCTTACCCAACAGAGCCACTCAGGAGACCCCTAAATTTTTTTTAATTCTAACATTTGATGCCAAGTCAGGGAACAAGGACAGGTGAATTTGTTCCAGTATCCCCAGTTTTCTTTTCAACCAGCAGTTGATGTAGGACAGGACTCTTAACTGAGCCCCTTAGTCCTTTAAGCTGCCTGAGGATGGGGTGGAGGGCACAGTGGGGTGAGAGTCTGTGGGGCTTCTGTGCCCCTCGGTTCCTTGGTTCAAGCAGAGCAATGCCACTTGTCTCTCTCACATCGATTGGATTCCAAGTAAGGTGGTGCAGGCAAAAAAGTTTGAAAACCATCGTGTTAAGGTTTTCTCCTTTGAAATTGATTTACTTTTGGTTGCCTGTTCATTTAAATATCCGTCTGGTTCTGAGATCCTTTGTTTAGAAACTCATTCTTACAACCTATGGGGGTATGCTGTGGAAAGTTGACTATGGAGATTAAGTGACCAGGCAGCCGGGGTCCCCAGGTCCCGTAAGGACCAGACTGCCTGGATTCCGGTCAAAGCTCCACCTTCCATTATTATGACCTTGAGGAAGTTACTTAACCTCTCAGTGCCTCGGTTTCCCTATCTCTAAAAAGGGTATATTAATATAAGGGTATATTAATCTTAGGATTATTGGAGGATTAGATGAATTCATGTGCATTAAGCACTTAGAAAAGTGCCTGGCATGTAATAATTAGCAGCAGATAAAGTAAGCCCTGTATTCTCCCGAGAAACTTGCAAAGCTCCCTGGTGTCCTAACATTGACTTTGTGATGTATTCTTTGTTCGGATCACTCAGCACATTACTACTCCGTGTACTACACAGCCATACACTCTGTGGTTAGCGTTTACTGAGGCTGACCACTGCCCATGAGGCCTGTGGGTAAGGAGGACTCATGTCCTTGCACTGCTAGTCTGTATCATGGCTGGAGCTTCGGTTAAAAACGACCTCATACGTGTCTTCCTTTGGGGTTTCTCAGTGACCTCCCTGTTCTCACCCTGTGGTGTCTGAAGCTTTACACTGGACTGTTTGGTGGGCATAGTTCCTATCATTCCTCTTTGCTGTTTTCATCCTTCTTCTCAAGAGGTAGAAGCCACTTGGAGATTGTGCTTGGACCCACTCTCATTAGGTCCTTGAGGGAACCATTTACAGTCAGCAGAGCACGGAGTTAACCTTGAAACTGCTTTACAAGATGGCAGCAGATCTGTGGTAGAACATGAGAATGGATGGCTGGGTTTCTGGTCTTTTTATGTGTTTTTATCTCGAGGTGGGCGGGGGGGGGGAGGGTCATGAGATATCCCAATGCCTTCCTATAAATCCACCCTTTTAGCTTAAAGTAATATAAAATTGATTTATAGACTACTTGTAAACAAAAGAACCTCAACTAAGAGATCATGCTAATTTACGGGAAAAGTCCATATTTGCAAATTTTGATGAATATTATTAGTGACAAATTACTGTGACACATCTCATCACTACCAATAAACACTACTGTGCTGCATCGAGACCTCAGGAAGTTTCCGGCACACAATCTACTGTTTTATCCTCCATGTCTTAGCTCATGCTGGCTCACACCATACTTCTCCATCTTTCTTCACGTGGGCAATTCATACTCTTTCATCAAGACTCAGTTCAGGCATCATCTCTTCCAGGAAGCTTTCCTCGAGTTCCCGGACTTCATATGTGTCCCAATAACACTCCACACAGATCTGCCTGTTAATAGACCATGTCCAACTGGATTTTTTTTGTGAATGTAGCAATTGCCAATGGAATGAAAACCCCTTCAGATTTCAGCCTTATTTTCAACTGAATTGTACCCTCTGTTGCTAGCACATTGTGGCATCTAGTGTTTGTGGAGCCATAATGATGCATTAAGTTCTTTCTCCAGCTGTCCAGAAGCCTAGAGGAACTTATGACTTAATGGGAGTCAGAGAAAAATGAAAACTATAAACAAACACATAAGAAAATGTCTGTAAAGCTCAATTGAGAAGGACTTAGATAAAGCTGACTTGAGTTACTTAGAAGACAGGAAGACTGGAAAATATAGACCTTCCTCCATTATGTCTGGTTTGCACCGAAATTATATTTCCGTTATTCTCATTCTCTTATTATCTCAGTTTCCAGTCTCCTCAATATTTTTAAAAACCTAAATGCAAACATCCATGTGAATTCTGAATATTCAAAATATGAAAACATGATTTACCAAGATATTTTAATGTCAGGAATTCATTTCATGATTAGTAAAAGATACATTTGAAAGCCAAACTAGTTTTTTGGCCAGGAAAAAAAATATATATATAGGTTAGCATGTACAATTTCACTCATTTGAAAGTACACATGTATTTTGCATTTCCTGATTCTGGTGTGACTAACTTTGCAAACATGATATGACTTTATTTGAAGACAAAATGGCTTTCTGTTTAATGACAATGATTTATTACTCTATTGTGATTGGTATTCTACTCCACCCAGTCTCTAAGAGGGGTACTGGTTAGCTAAGAGTAATCTCCACCCAATAGAGAAAGGCTCTTTTCTTTATGAGAAATAAAGGGGCGCTGGGTTAGAAGAAGAGACACAATCATGTGACGAATCTATAGGCTGGTAGGAATAATGAAGGGTCATCAGAAAAAAAAAAAAGAAGAAGAAGAAAGAGAGAAACAAGGAGGAGGGAGAAGAAAATGGACCTTTATTTTACTGTAAGTATAAGAGACCCCAGGAAAGGAGGAAACGGTGTAAAAATGGATTTGGTGGCTTTGCTGTACGTGAACTCTGAAACTTTGAAGCAGGATATCCTTCTGTTTTGAATCTTGGTACGGACTGTTGTTTTGGTTTAAGTTATGCCTTTACGTTATGGATCAGAACGACAAACGAGTGGAGCCTCTTGAAACATCTGAGTGACCCTGAAAGACTTCAGCAAAAGCTGTGTTTTAAAATGTGGACGCTCATATCCCCAGGGTTGACTGTTTCTTGGAAGACCATTTTCTCCGTATAATTTTTTTCTCTTAAGTAACCCAGGGAAGATTTATAATTATAACTTTAAAAAACACACACAACAATTGAAAATAGTTGTTCAACAGTAATGAAATCTTAAACCAGCTCTCACGAACTGGCTTTAAGATTGCCAGGGGAAGGAATGGTGAACAGGAAGGACCAAGGGAGAGAACTGGCAGCAGACAGTATGCCAGAGAAACCTCTAGAACACAGACCGATTTTTGGCATTAGGCTGGATCTATCTTCTTTCCCATTCAACTGTACTCTGGGTTCAAAAAGTTCTGCTATCTTGTGTCGCTTCTCAGCTCAAAATATTTCTGAAAATACCCAGGCCTGCAAAATGAAGTCTGATTTTGTCTTATTATTATTATTATTATTATTATTATTTTTTTGGCCACCCTCAGAACCAGGCAAGAGGGGCCCTGAATATTCACAAACACCAAAACACAAAGACATTTGGGTTTTTTTCCTTCTTGGTCTTATAAGGAAGTTTTTTTGAAAATTCTCTAACAGTTTGAGCTATGAGAATTACGTAACAGGGACACGTGTGCTGGGCTGGGCCTTACCCCCTCCCCCGCTTGCAAGGTCAAGTCTGTGCGGGGGAGGATGGTGGTGGAGAAAAGTACAGCCTTATCTTGGGAAACCAGAAAGAGAGGGGCTGCTATTTTTTGAAGTTGGCCACCCTAAAATCACCCAAAGTAGGTGCCTGGGAGACCAAACTCCCCAGATAACCGTGTTCTCTCCTGTCTCTCTGCTCAGAAGGGGTAGTCTTGGAGGCACCGGAATCAGGAGAAAGAGGCATAAGGGAGAAGAACCTAGCCGCCCCAACTCCCTGAAGAGTTTAAGTGGGTCAGTCTCATCTGGGTTTTCAGCAGGCTCAGTCACCACCCAGGAGCTGGTCCTGGGCCCAGCTTATGTCCTGCCCTGCCCTGCAGACACATGGCTCTGCCTAGGCTTGCAGGGATGAGCCCAGCTCCTTCGGTCTCCAGCTCAGGTGATCTGGGTAGAAACATGAGCCCGACCCTGGTCAAAGCTATAAAGTTTCAAAACCTTAAATATTTAGGGATATAGTATGTGGATCTGCATTTGCAATTTTGCCTTGGGCCCCATAAATATTAGAGGCAAGTCTGATTTTGAGAAGCATTTATTGAACATATACTAAGTGCCAGGCACTATGCTAAGCACATTATTTGCATGGATCCTAACAAAATCCCCTGAGGTACCAGCCAGCAACCATACCCTTGGTTTTTACCCAAGGAGTTGAACATTTATGTCCACACAAAACTTGTATGTGCGTGTTTATAGCAGTTTTATTCATAATTAGCAAAACTTGGAAGCAAATGAGATGTCCTTCAGCAGGTGAGAGGATAAATAAATGGTGGTACAGCCAGACAGTGGAATACATTCAGTGGTAAAAGAAATGAACAATCAAGCCCTGAAAAGACCTGGAGGATGGTTAAATGCATATTACTCACTAAGTGAAGACGGTGGTCTGATGAGAGTGTATAAACTGTATTAGTCCAACCACATGACATTCTGGGAAAAGCAAAACTATGGAGACAATAGAAGATCAGTGGTTGGGGCACTTGGGTGGCTCAGTTGGTTGAGCATCTGACTCTTGATTTTGGCTCAGGTAATGATCTCATGGTTCATAGGACCAAGCCCCGCGTCAGGCTCTGCACTGACAGCATGGAGCTTGTTTGGGATTCTCTCTCTCTCCCTTCCTCCCTCCCTCTCTCTATTTCTCTCTGCCCCTCCCCCACGCGTGTGTGCACGTATGTGCTCTCTCTCTCTCTCTCTCTCTCTCTCAAAATCAATAAATAAACATTAAAAAAAAGATCAGTTGGCACCAGGGGTTGGTGGGGGAGGGAAGAATAGGTGGAACATGGGTGATTTTTAGGGTAGTAAGAACACTCTAGGATACCATAATGATGGATACATGTCATTACACATTTGTCCAAACACATAGTTATGGCATATCGATGTAGGTTCATCAGTTGGAACATGTCACACTCTGGTGTGGGATGTTGATCATGGGGGAGGCTGTGGGCGAATGGGGTCGGGGGGTATATGGCAATTCTCTTGTCCTTTCCCCTCAATTTTGATGTGTACCTAAAAATGCTCTAAGAAATAAAGTCCATTTTTTAAAAATCCTATGACGTAGCAGGGGCTGTTATGCCAATTCAAGCAACTTGACTAAGTAACGTCACCCAAGGTCCCACAGCTAGAACCCTCTGTCTTGCTCCAAAGCCTCCACGTAACCAACACATTCTATAGCTTTTCTCTCTGGTCTGAAGGGAATCTACCTTTCCGTGTGACTTAGCACTACACTTCCTCTTGCCCAGTGCTTCGTAGGTAATGTGCACACGAATCCCCCATGCGGACTGTCACCTGTCTGGAGAGGGGCCTGAAAGCCTGCATTTCTAGCAGCTCCCAGGTGATGGGGACGGGGCAGGACCACAGGCCACACTCCGAGTCGTCGGGATCTCTGTCCCACCCTGCTGGCTAAGTCCAGTGCAACACCTTACATTTTATCATTGCGTGTCTTATGGATGCACCCAGAATTTCTTTCTGCCACGTCTCTGCTTGTCAGAATTATAACTTCCCTGCACATGGAGATTAAAATCTACTTTCATTATAAATCATCGCCTGACCCTCGTCCTATGGCTCCCATCGACCAGAAGTGATTTCTCCTGCCAACGTGTTTCCTTGGCATTTAGCACCAATTTTTCATCCGTTTTACTGGCTATTTCTTGCTCATGGTCTATGTATCTGTTCACTCCGTTATTCCGAAAGCACCCTGAGGATAGGGACCTTAGAGCCTTCATCTGCGGGCTCCTTAACCCTGAGCGGGACCTTGCATAGAGAAGGGAACGTGATGTGACCCCCTTTTCTGTTAAGTGGGGACAATAACACCTCCTTGTTTGGATTGGTGTGAGGTTTAAATGAAACATCATACGTAGAATGCTTTGCCTATAGTAGGCCCCTGGTAAATATTTATTGAATTGGATTTTCCTTTCCTGTTATCCATAAAAGGGAAGGGGGAGGGTGTGGGAGTGAATTAATGACAAAACCAGGCCTACTCTCAACATATCTTAATGTTTATTCACATGATTTTCCCACTCTATCAAGCTCTACTTCACTTTGTTTTGTTTATGTGAGTAACTCCCAGTCATTCATGTAACTAAAATTTATCAGCATTTACAGAAAAAAACCTGGAGTGGTATTTGCTGGTTCCCATTTTCTGTACAAATCACTGATTAAGCTTCAAACGAAAGGAATAAATGTGTCCCTACATCTCAGTAAACTATAAGGTAGTGTAACATAGTGTATCTAATACACATCTATAACCTAGCGGTACGCCCATGTAACTCAAAACAGCCAAATTTAAGATTAGGTACTGGTTTCCAGGTAACATGATTGTACAAGAAGAAATAAATGATTGTGATCAGACACAATGATTGCCTTAACCACTTACTCCCTGGGACACCTCGGCAAGCTCCCTTGATTTCTCACCGATTTCATCTGGAAAACGGTGAGACCACTGCCTGCCTTACTTCCTTCTCAGAGTTCTTGCAAAGAGCAAACGGATTTTCCAACACATGCCAACGCTATGAAAAATAGAGCAAACTTTTACGTGCTAAAATGTCTTAACAATATGATATCTTCAGCCATAATACAAAGCTAGAGGGGAAAAGGCAATTTATATAAAATATAAAGACAGTGGAATACTCAGGGGGGACGGGGCAAATGTCAAGCATTTCATCTCCTATTACTATGTTTAGGGTTTACAGCTTTGCTCCAACCTCTCCAGGTATCTCATGAGACTCGAGTATTACGTGACAAGGTCCGAGAGCAGAATACCTCAAGAGCCACCTTTTATTTTTCAGAATAAGAAAAGATGGTTTATGTGATGTAGGCATGTTGATTGGCAGTGTAGGCTTGCAAATTCCTTCAGTATTAAGTCATGTCTTCAACACTGGGTGGGGCGCTGAGTTATTAAATTTTTTCTTTTCCTCTGGAGGCCAGGGCTTGGAAGTAGCTGAAGACTACATGCGAACTGAGCTGGGTGGTCTCGGGAAAATTCTGCACAAACGGCGCTGCTCCTCTAAAAGTAGCACAATGCCCTGTGCATCTGTCTGTCCATCTTATACAAACAGAGTCTGGACTCCGTTACTGTGCCTGAGGAATAAATTACTCTCTAATAAATGTTTTTATAATCACAGTGGAAAGGAAGGTCCGGGACAGCAAAGGAAATGAGACTCTGCTGAACCAACTGGTGGAAGCTTGGAAGAGGAGTGGGAGAGGGAAGTGGTCCGCAGCTGCGTCTGACTTAGAGCAGGCGTGCCTTCTTCAACATGGGAGCGGTGGGGTTCAATACAGACTCAGGTACGGGGGAGCACCTTATTCTAGACTGCCAGTGAGGAACGCCAAATCACCCAGGAAGGGTGGCTTTCACTCTTAGTTTCTGCCCCATGATCTAAGAACACTCCTCAGTGACGCAATGAACTGTAGACCCAACCACGTCTGTGTGCTTCAGAACGTCCACCTGAGCTGGCCTCAGAGGACCAGCAGCTATGGGACAGGCCACTTGGGCTGACTGTGCATCCACGTGTTGCCAATGCGTAAATACCTACTCTTCTCTCTTCACCCCCGTCAAGCATTTGTGGTCATTGGCTGATGAGCACAAGGGCGTTTGTGTTGGTAGGGCGGCAGAAGAAGCAGTTTGAGCCAGAGGTGGCACAGGAGAGAGAAGAGCACGTTAGCACCTGAGATGACCACTGGTCCCTTTCACTGCATTTGAGCCCTGATGTCAGAGGACTGGTTACATTAGAGACTGAGATTCTGGGACAGGTCAAAGGTCTGAGGCAGGGCCATGTTCCCACTCTTGGGGGCCTCTGCCTCTGTGAGAAACCTGGCCCTGCCCCAGTGCCTGCAGGACTGCCAGTTTTTGGAGCTCCCCTGGCATAGACACGGGCACTCTCACAACAGACAGCATCAGCAACGGCCTCTCTGATGATCCTAGAAGAGGTAGAAAACTGAAATGCAGGAACTGGAGCAGGGGCTGGTGGAGGAGGTGACAGGCGCTCTGTAGTAACCGCAGCTGACAGACTGACTTGTGGACACATGCGAGGACCCACTGGGGGACTCTCAGAAATAACTGAAGGATCAATTCTTGATTGGGCAGGTGGGAAAAGTGGAAGCCTAATTCAGCATACTTTGGCATACCCATACGCGGATCTACTTCTGCAGTCAGCGACGAGTAATGCCAAAGGTGAGGGCTGAATAGCAAATGGTATTTGGGTTTCAGAAATTTCAAATACATCAAATACTCAGATTACATCAAATTCATTTGCTGTAAAGTTCAGGATGTCCTAGACATAATAGAGTTCATGAAACTATTTCCTATAATGGCACTTCATTTCTTTTTTAGGTTTATTTATTTATTTTGAGAGAGACAGAGCACGCAAGCAGGGGACGGGCAGAGAGAGGGGGAGAGAGAGAGGCTCTACATGGAGGCCGATGTGGGGTTCAAACCCAAGAACTGTGAGATTATGACCTAAGCTTAAAACTAAGAGTTGGACGCTCAACTAATTGAGCCACCCAGGCTCTTCAGCCACTTTAGTTTTTAATTTTTAAAAAAATGGTTAAGGGAATGATTTTTATTGTGGTTGTAGTTTTAAAATTTCATTATATTTTGATACGTCCCTGTGACTTCTGCTTCTTGCCAAGATGGAATAACAAAGACCAGATTTATCCCCTTTCCTTAAAAAAAAAAAAGCGAAATATAGGCAGCAATAGTTTCAAGACACTGGGTGTCAGGCAACAAAGAAGAGGATTCCACAGGCCCCAAGAGATAGGAACAAACAAAGACGACCTTATGACTGCCCGGCTGATGTCTTGGTTGAGTTTGCAGGCCACAGGGTAGGGAAGGAGAGCCCAGGTGGAGGCTGGGAGACTCTGAGTGCAGGGGATGGAGCTGAGCATCCAAGGAGAACCTGACAGCTGGTTCTCAGAACAGGATACTGGAGAAAGTGCTGCACGGAAGGAGAATCAGCAGAGCACAAGGCAGAACTGCAGATGCAGATGTAGAAACTACCCAACACTATCTTTCCCCAAGGAAAGAACCATCCAAAAGGATTAGAGGGAACAGTACCCAACATAAGCAGAGCCAAGAATAGTGCCTGTTCCCAACTGAATGGAAAATCCCATGATCCACGGGGAGTTGTGTCCAGGACTCTGGAGGGTCTGGCCCTAGTGGTGAAGAGTCTTAGCTCTAGCATGAGTTTTGCTCTGGACCTACCTGACAGATCAGAAAAGCAAGATCTGAGATGATCAAAGTGCTTCCAAGTAACAAATGCATCTCAGAATGAGGCTTAAGAATACAAGTGGGGGGAAAAATACCTATCCACAGGCAACTGAAAAGATGCTCATCATCACTAATCCTAAGAGAAATGCCAGTCAAAACTACAATGAGATATCACCTCACACCCATTAGAATGGCTACTATCAACAAACCAGACAATAACAAGTGTTGATGAGGATGAAGAGAAACTAGAACTCCTTGTGCACTGTTAGTGCAAATGTAAAATGGTGCACCCTCCATAGAAAAACAGCGTGGTGGTTCCTCAAAAATTAAAATAAGAGTTACCATGTGATCCAGCAATTCCACTCTGGGTATATATCCAAAAGGTCTGAAAACAGAATGTTGAAGAGATATTTGCACACCCAGGTTCACTACATTATTCACAACAGCCAAGAGGTAGAAATAACCCAAATGTTCAACAGATGGACAGATAAACAAAATGTGGGATATGCACAGAATGGAATATTATTCAGCCTTAAGAAGAAGGAAATTTTGTCACAGGCTACAACATGGATGAAACTTGAGGACATTATGCTAAGTGAAATGAGGCAGTCACAAAAAGACTGATACTGATATGGTTTCACTTATTTGAAGTGTCTAAAGTAGTTATATTCATAGGAACAGAAAGTAGACTGCTGGCTGCCAGGGACTGGGCAGAGGGGGAAATGGTGAGTCGTTCAATTTCACAGAGTTTCGGTTCCACAAGATAAAAAGTTCTAAAGATCCCTTTCACAATGATGTGGAATACTTAACCCCACTGAACTGTGCACTTAAAAATGATTAACGTGGCAAGTTGCATGTGTTTTTTATTTATTTAAATAATTTTATTTATTAAGTCCATCACAGAGTAAGATATAATCACAATGCTTGACATCTAATTAAAGGTTACCAGGCACAGAAAGAGGCAGGAAAATGAAGAAAATAAAAATCAATCAAAACTGATCAAGAAAGAACACCAGTGTTCGAAAACAAGGACATTAAAACAATTCTTGAGGCGCCTGGGTGGCTCAGTCGGTTAAGCATTGGACTTCAGCTCAGGTCATGATCTCACTGTTCGTGGGTTCAACCCCGCATCGAGCTCTATGCTGACAGCTAGCTCACAGCCTGGAGCCTCTCTTTGGATTATGTGGCTCATTCTCTCTCTGACCCTCCCCTGCTCACGCTCTCTCTCTCTCTCTCTCTCAAAAATAAATAAAACATTAAAATAAAAACAATTCTTAGAGTTGTGTTCTATGTACTCAATAGTTAATAGAGACATGGAAGATATACAATTTTAAAAAGACACAAATGGAGCTTCTAAAGATGAAAAGTAAAATATCTGAGATGAGAAATAAATGGGTGTGGTGGGCAGAGTTCTGAGATGGTCCCAGGACTCCCCACCCTCTGTGGCATACCCATCCTTGAGTACGAAAGGGACCATGAATATGATGGACTATGACTCCCACAGTTATGTTACCATATGTGGCAGAAGGAATTTTCCAGATGCAATTAAAGCCCCCAAATCAGTTCATTTTAGCTAACCAAAACAGAGATGACCCACGTAGGCCTGACAACTCAGGAGAGTCCTTTAAAAAAAAAAAAAAACCAAGAAGCAGCAGCAGACACCTTTCTGCTGGCTTTAGGGAAGCGGACTCGCGTGTTGTGAACTGATATGCTGTGCAGAGAGCTGAGTGGCAGGGAACGGTGGGCAGCCTTCAGGAGCTGAGAACTTCCCACAGCTGACAGCCAGAAAGAAAGTGGGGACCTCCACTCACAACCTGGAGGAAATGAAGCCTCCCAACAACCCGGAGGAGCTTGGAAGTGTCTATTTCCTGAGCTGGCTTTAATAGGTTGCATCCAGCTGATGATCTTGTGAAAGCCTGAGTGGAGGATCCAGCATTCTGGCACCAGACTTCCTGACCCATGAAAATGTGAGATGATGAATGTATGCTGTTTTCCTCTGTTAAGTTTGTGGTGATCTGTCATACGGCAATAGAGAAGTCATGCCAAGTGAACAAGATAAATGGCAGATGAGACGTTGCAGCAGAAATGAATAATGAGCTTGATGACAGCAAATGAAATGCACAGACAAAAAACAATTTTGGAAAAGTAAAGAGATCATCAGTGAGCTGTGAAGCAACTGTAAGCTATGGCCTAATCAACTTGTAAGTAGAGTTCCTGACAAAGGGAGGTGGGGAAAAATTATTTGAAGAAATATGTCTGAAAATGTCCAAGTCTGATGAAACGTATGCATCCACAGATCCAAGAAGCTTAAGGAAACCCAAGTACAAGTAATGTTAAGAAACTGACCCCAAAGCAAAAAAAAAAAGTAACATCAATGTATTTCTGATTAGAAACAATTCAAGTGAGCAGATAATGGAGCAACACATTTAATGTACTGAAAAGAAACTGCCAACCTAGACTTCTGTACCTGGAAAAATTATCATTCAGAAATAGGGGGTGAGGGATGCCTAGGTGGCTCAGTCGGTTAAGCATCCAACTTCAGCACAGCTCATGATCTCAGTTTGTGAGTTCGAGTCCCGAGTTGGGCTCTGTGATGACAGCTCAGAGCCTGGAGCCTGCTTCACATTCTGTGTCTCCTTCTCTCTCTGCCCTTCCCCTACTCGCACTCTATCTCTCTCTGAGAAAGAAACATTAAAAAATATTTAAAGAAATGGGGGTGAAATAAAGATGGTTACAGACATACAAAAGCTGAAATAATTCATCATCAACAGAACTACCCTACAAAAACAGTTAATGGAAAGACTTCAGGCAAGAGAAAGATGATCTGAGAAGGAAATATGGATCTGCACAAAGGAATGAACATGACCAGAAATGGTCACTACATAAATAAATAGAAAAGGTATTTTTATATTTGGTACTAAAAATCTTGGTATTGAGATCTTTTTAAAAAATAAACTGTCAATTTTGGAATGATGGCAGATTTGCAGTAAAGTTGCAAAGTTAGTAGCAAGATTTCCAGTGTAGCCTCTACCAAGTTCATGTTCAGCAACAAGTGCCAGGTAGGTGGGCTGGGCAGCTGGGGGTGCTGCGCACAGAAAATGGAAATGACTCACACTAGTAGCTGAATGAATGAATGCCCAGGAAAGAACTCTGTGCTATGTGTGCAATGCCCACATGTACCTGTAACAATGCTTATTGACTGGCCACTTTCAAGGAGGATTTCACATCAAGTTTAAGTACTTGAAAAAAAATTTTTTTTTTAAAAAGAAAGCTCAGTTAAAAAATTAATATACATATTTTTTAATGTTTATTTATTTTTGAGAGACAGAGACACAGCATGAGCAGGGGAGGGGCAGAGAAAGAGAGAGACACAGAATCCAAAACAGGCTCCAGGCTCTGGGCTGTCAGCACAGAGTCTGACACAGGGCTTGAACCCACAAACCGTGAGATCATGACCTGAGCCGAAAATGGACGCTCAACCGACTGAGCCACCCAGGTGCCCCTACATATATTTGATAAATGTTAAGTAGCTTACGCTCTACTGTAGCCATAAGTTCTAGGAATTTGCTCCAAGTCCTCTTCACCCCATTCCTACCACAGAGACTAAGTCAAACTTCTTTCAAATATGTCTTCCTTCCTTCCTTCCTTCCTTCCTTCCTTCCTTCCTTCCTTCCTTCCTCCCTCCCTCCCTTCCTCCCTTCCTTCCTTCCTCCCTCCCTCCCTTCCTTCCTTCCTTTCATTCCTTTTTTGAGAGAGACAGAGAGAGACCACACGCACATGGGAGTGCGGAAGTGGGGGAGGGGCAGAGAGAGAGAGAAAGAGAGAGAGAGACAAAGAATCCCAAGCAAGCTCTGCGCTGTCAGCGTAGAGCATGACACAGGCCTTGACCTCACGAACTGTAAGATCTTGCCCTGAGCCTAACCTGAGTCTGACCTAAGCCGAAATCAAGACTCAGATGCTTAACCAACTGAACCACCCAGGTGCCCCATTAAATGTGCCTTTTAAGCCCGATTCGAGTCACCGGTGTTCTGATTAAGTCACTTCTTATGTAAAACCTCTAGCCTCCTTCTCTTTACTCACCACCATCTGTCTCTTCCGCCCATTTACCCTTGACTCTCGTCTGCTCGGATCGGCGATACTATTATTTGTACCTCTACAGTCAAAGCAAATCCTCTTCTTTTTCCATTTATCTGTTGCGAGGGCCTATTGATGATGCAGCCATGGTCCTGTGCTCAGATGACCTTGAAGCACACCTCCTTCAACAACTGAAATGTAATGACCAATTGTGGGCTCCCGTAAGTACGCTGGCCCACAAGCGGAAAGGGACGGAGGTATTTCAGGAGGCAGGTGGCAACGAAAGCAGATTCTTCATTAGAAAAGTGACATTTCAGGTTTTCTTAAAGCATTCGTTATTTATGGAGCATTAAAGACCTAAGAGCAAGTTTTGCCACCACTGGCATACAGGATTACATATCAAGGATGCACTGATGGTTCTCAAACCTGCCCCGCAGAATGTTGGATTTCTGTAACTCTGGTTTTCACTTGGCTGAGAGGGATGGGAAGAGGAGTTTCCAAATTCTCTTAAAACCCCGGGATTTAGGTATCAAGAGATAATAAATTCTACCTAAACTCTGATCATTACAGCATCTTTCTAATGGCACATTTGTCTGCCAGGAACTTGGAAGTAACACATCCTATATTACATAATGGTACGTATTTGAGAAAGAAACCTCATTTAAAATCCAAATGCAGGGCACTTGGGTGGCTCAGTCAGTCGAGTTCTGTCTTCCACTCTGGTCATGATCTCATGGTTTGTGAGTTTGAGCCCCACTTCGGGCTCTCTGCTGTAAGCTCGGAGCCTGCTTGGGATCCTCTATGTCCCTCTCTGTCTGCCCCTCCCCTGCTCATGCGTGCTCTCTCTCTCAAAAATAAATAAACATTAAAAAAAATAACGGGGCACCTGGGTGGCTCATTCAGTTAAGCGTCCAACTTCTGTTCAAGGTCATGATCTCATTATTCATGGGTTCGAACCCTGCATTGGGCTCTATGCTGACAGCTCAGAGCCTGGAGCCTCTTCGGATTCTGTGTCTCCTTCTTTCTCTGCCCCTCCCCCACTCTCCCTCTGTTTCTCTCTGTCTCTCAAAAATAAATAAATGTTAAAAAAAAATTGAAAACAAAATCCAAATGCAACTTCCAAATATACAATACAGTTGTCATTATTAACTATAGTTACCATGCTGTACATCTTATCATGCTAAGAGAGTAGATCCTAAAAGTTCCCATTATAAGATAAAAAACCTTATAACTATGTGCTCCCGATGTTAATTATTATGGCAATTATTATTATTCTATTAATTATTATTATTAATTATTGTGCAATCACAAAAACAAAAAAATTCAGATACAATTCAGGAGAGTATCCAAACTAAAAAAAAAAAGTTTTTAAAGAGAGGAGTCCACCTTTTAATAACTAGATTACCATATATGTTAATAAAGTTTTTCGAAATAACTGATTCTTCTCATTTTCTTTTAACTAGAAGAAAATGTTTCATTAACTTACAGTATTAATATTAATAGCTAATCTTCATTGTGATAGATACAGTGCTTGGCTTCACTTACTTGATCTCATTTTCTAGATGAGAAAATGGAATCTTAATCAAATAGCTGGTCCAAGCCCACTTCGTAGTTGTCAGGGCCACAATGGGAACCCAAACCTGCCCACGGCAGTCCTCACACTTGATCATTGTGTTGAATTTCAGAAAAATGATACACATTGATACTAATCAAGTTGGCAAAGCTAGTGGCAGTGATACTCAAAAATGAGGGCCTGAAGGTCCCTACTTATCAGGTCTATTAAAAATGTGATGGGGGTGGGGCCCGGGTGGCTCAGTGGGTTAAGCGGCTGACTTCAGCTCACATCATGATCTTGCGGTCTGTGAGTTCAAACCCCACATCAGGCTCTGTGCTGACCGCTCAGAGCCTGGCGCCTGCTTCAGAGTCTGTGTCTCCCTCTCTCTCCCCCTCCCTCTCTCTCTCTTTCTCTCTCTCTCAAAAATAAATAAACATTAAAAATAAATTTAAAAAAAAGTGATGGGGCCAGGGTGCCTGGGTGGCTCAGTGGGTTAAGCATTTGACTCTTGGCTCAGGTCATGATCTCACAGTTTGTGAGTTCGAACCCCACGTCGGGCTCCGTGCTGTGTCAGTGCGGAGCCTGTTTGGAATTCTCTCTCTCTCCCTCTCTCTCTGTCCCTACACCACTGGTGGTCTCTCTCTCTCTCTCTCTCTCTCTCAAAATAAATAAATAAAAAACTTTAAAAAAATGTGATGGGGTCAAGACAGAGGAAATGCAGAAACTGATGTTCCCCTGATAGCATTACTGTGGCCCCCAAAGGAAGTATTAATACAGGCAGCTCTGCTGGCCCTTTGGCTGTTGACATGCTGCGTAAGCTGTGAATCATGCTCTTGGGTCTCTGCCTCGACCTTCCCCCAGAGACTGTGGCGAGGAGGCAAGGTGGGTTCCGCTCCATCACAGTCTCGTGTAGTCATGGGAGTGCAGTGGTTTCTTTTTCCACTTCATGTAGTTCAGCGTTCTGTGGAAGCACAGTGGGGCCAGCCTAGGCTTGCAGATGGGGCACAGGGGCCGACAGCCAGGTTCCCAGTCTGCTTACCCGGGGCAGCTCGACTTTCACGGTTCTCGAAGATATCACTTAAAATGTTTCAGTGCTGAGAACACATTCGAAAGCCACCAGTCTACTGGGAAGCGGCATAGCAGAGCAGTAAAGATCCTGGCTTTGGAGCTTGACAATGCAGGTTTGAGTCCAGGCTCTGTCATTGCTGGACTGTGTGCCTCACGGAGCAAATGAATTCACCTTGTGGAACCTCAAATACCTCCTGGCCCCGAATAAGCATCAGGAAGTGGAGTTATTATTTTTATAATTTATTTATTTTGAGAGAGAGAGAGAGCAAGAACATGAGCAGAAGAGAGGGAGAGAGAGAACCCCAAGCAGGTTCCATGCTGTCAGCACAGAGCCTGATGTGGGGCTCAAACCCACGAACCATGAAATTATGACCTGAACCAAAACCAAGGGGTTCATGCTTAACTGACTGAGCCACCCAGGAGCCCCAGGAAATGGTAGTTGTTAACACTAAAGCCTGGTCTCATTAGAGGATGATGAGCTAGAGGGTTATCAGGGAAAATGTCTAGTGCTTTATAAAAGAAAAACTTGGGGCCTGGCTTCCCAGACAGGCCCAATATAAGGAAAGGGATTCGCCTGTGTTGTATCTTCTAATTAATTGTAAAACTGAATACCACTGTAGAGAATACTCAATCCGTTTCCTGTTACAAATGCAAAAACTGAGACCCAGGGAAGTTGTGACTTGTACCAAGATTAAATTAAAAACCTACAGCCTATAAACCATTCTGTTTCTATCTCCATGTAGGTTCCTTCTTTCTTCTGGAAATCTCTAAATTTTCTTATTCAAATAAATAAAGTAATTTTCTTTTTTAATAAATGTTTTATTTACTTTTAAGAGAGCACAAGTGGGGAGGGGCAGAGAGAGGGAGACAGAGGATCTGAACAGGCTCTGAGCTGACAGTAGAGAGCCCCATGTGGGGCTTGAACTCACGAATCGTGAGATCATGACCTGAACTGATGCTCAACCTACTGAGCCACCCAGGCACCCCGATAAAGTAGTTTTCAATATCTAGGGTGGGGTGATGCTGATATGAGCTTAGGGCAAATGTACAGCACTGGAGTACAAGTAATAGAAAACCTTAAAATTAAGGAGGAATAGAGTTGAGTTGGGGCTGCCCGTTCACTAGATATATGTGTGTATATATACACATGTATATACATATATATATACCATTATTATTGATGCATTAAGGCTTATAGATTTTCACTTTTAAATCAGTCTGTGCTTTTCATAGATATATATAAATACATACATATATGCATATGTTTTTTATATATATAAAAATACAAAGTGATTAAAACTGAAAATCAATATGCCTTAGTGAAATCTTTTGATATATTAGGACAGATCCAACTATATTAAAATTTTTTTTCATATAATAATTTTCAGACCACTGGAAGCTAGGTCAACACATACATAAAATGAAATGAAAATAGTTCCTTTCTTTCTTTCTTTCTTTCTTTCTTTCTTTCTTTTCTTTTCTTTCTTATGTTTATTTATTTTTGAGAGAGAGAGAGGGCACAAGGGGCAGAAAGAGAGGGAGACAGAGGATCTGAAGCGGGCTCTGCACTGACACCAGATAGCTCAAGGAAGGACTCACATTCATGAACTGTGAGTTCATGACCTGAGCCGAAGTTGGCCGCTGAACCACCTGAGCCACCAAGGCGCCCGTCCTTTCTTTCCGGACTGCATCGACAGTGAAAATCTCAAGCATCAGCTAACTCTCCTGCCACATCGCACTCATGCCATGTATGACATAGGGGCTTTTGGTCCCGGACAACAGCTGCACAGAAGGCAATGGCGTGAGCTCTAAAGGATGCTTCCCCACATTTTAAATTGTGAAACATGGCCTGTCTTCACTTGGAGCCTTGAGAAACCCAGAGTTCAGTTCAATTTCTGACAACGTAATGCTAGTTTTAGTCTGCTGCTAATGGAAGGGAGGGCAAATGCACCCTATTTGGAATCACTGCAAAGGAAAGAGAAAGTGTGTCATTCAGTCCATTGTGAGGAGCACTGGGCGGTCAAACATTGCAAATGCTTTGGAAAAGGATGACGTGGAAGAGTCCTGAAAAGTGCCTCTGTGAAATCCAAGGTCATTCCAGCTCCAGAGCAAAAGAACAAACTATTGTGAGTGCATTAAAAAAAAAAATTGAGAGCAGTATGAGTCAAAAGAAAGTCTCCTCCTTAAGTCAGTTCCTCTGCCAGTTAGAGGGCTTTCCCATCCCCCTCAATCACTACGTCTAAACCTAACAAAATTCAACAAAATAAAGCAAAAGTACTCCTGCTACCCGCTACCATCTTTTAGGATGTTTAGTTGATGATTTCTCTTCTCCTCCTCTGAGTGAAGAAGGTTGTTGGTATTTTGGATCAAAATTAGGCAACGTGATGTTTTGACAAAACCCTCCGATGGCAGGAAACTCTGTTAGCATTTTGATAGAGTGAGTCAGGCAGCAACCGAGGCTCAGTGCATTGATAAGAGTGCCACCAGAATCATGCTCTAAAATGTGATGGAGGGCGCCTGGGTGGCTCAGACAGTTAAGTGTTGGACTTCGGCTCAGGTCATGATCTCACGGTTTGTGAGTTTGAGCCCCACGTCGGGCTCTGCGCTGACAGTTCAGAGCCTGGAGCCTGCTTTGGATTCTGTGTCACCCTCTCTCTCTGCCCTTCCCCTGCTCATGCTCTGTCTCTCTCTCTCTCTCAAAAAAAATTATAAACATTAAAAAAATTTTTTTGTAATGTGATGGAGGGATGCCTGGGTGGCTCAGTCGGTTAAGCGTCTGACTTTGGGACTTCAGCTCACGTCATGATCTCACTGATTGTGAGTTTAAGCCCCTTGTTGGGCTCTGTGAGGACAGTTCAGAGCCTGGAGCCTGCTTCAGATTCTGTCTCTGTCTCTCTGCCCCTGCCCTACTCGTGCTCATGCTCTCCTTCTCTCTCTCTCTCTCTCTCTCTCTCTCATATAAAATAAAAACAACAAAAAAATAAAATGTGATGGAAATCCAGGGCTTCTTTATAAGAATGACTTGCTTTTCCCAAGAAGTGCAAACTATAAAAACAATGAGTTAGTACTTTTTGCTTGAAAAACTGAGAAACATATTAAAGAAACAGAATAATCATATCCCGAGGTGGTGACAACATGAAAAAAACCAGACACTTGCATAGACTGCTGTTGGAAATACACACTAAATACAACTGTCGGTCAGGGAAATCTGGTGCTAATATATCAAAAGCTTTCAGGGAAATCTATGGAGAACAAACTGGTGGCTGTCAAGGGGAGGTAGGTGGATGGATGGGCGAAACAGACTAAGGGGATTAAGGGCACATTCATCGCGAGGAGCACTGAGTAATGCCTAGAATTGTTGAGTCACTATATTGTACACCTGAAACTAATATGACACCATATGCTAACTATACATGAATTTAAAAAAAGCTTTTAGGAAGGAAGATCTGGTGACAACATATCAAAAGCTTTCAAAGTACACACCGTTTTAGGAGGAAGCCTAACGAAACAATTAGAGATGTGTACAACATTTTATGAATAAGGAGGTTTATCACAGCATTATTTATGATGCAGAAAGACTTTAAGTATTTAAATGTCCAAGAATGGAGGATTACTTGAAAAATCTGTAAACATTAATCGGGGTGAGTGTTTCCCCCCGATTAAAAGCAACACCGTAAAGTATTCTGCTTGATACGTGTCCCACTTGGGATTTTCTCAAGTGCAGGGGATGGGTACCTCATCGGAACTAATTTAAACAGAAAGGTGATTAATTCAAAGGAAGAGCTGAACAGCCAAGTTTAAGAAGGCAGGAGACAGGGCAGTTTGAGGAATGGTGAGGCTCTAAAACCAGGAGCTCAGATGGCCTCCAAGACTCTCTCTTTCTCTTGTCTCTGCTTCCACTCCATTTCTAGCCTCCCATCCTAACAACCTCATCACCCAAAAGAAAAAGATTTTTCCTTCTAAACTTGAGTGTGAACGATTCCACAGAAGATTTAACTGGTCTGGCTTGGACCACATGACTGCCTCTTGGACCAATCATTATGGTCAACCCGAGCGGCAGCGACTGGCCTGCCTTGTGTCAATATCTACCCTTAGGTCAACAGCTGTGATCAAGGAGGCAGTTTGGACCCTCCACGAGAGTAGTGGAGTGGACACAATAGCATCGTCAGGGCCACTGGGGCAATGCAGGGACCTGGGGAGCCACTCTAAATTGTCTCCCACAACTGTAGTTGATAATATTACTTGTCAGTGCTTTCCACAGTAGTTGGTCCTAGTCTTTTTGTGAGGTTAATGAGTACCTTTGTCTTTATTTCAAGCAAAGGGATTCCTTTTGACTGGGTGGTTGGGAGGTGCCCTGGGATAAAGGGCATTGGGTCGGGGGTGCACTGTTGGAACTGTGTGTGTCTATCCCCAGCCACATGGTTTGAGTGGGATCGGAAAGATGAGCTGCTACCACTGACAAAAGACGTCACATCCTCCACAAAACTTACTGGGTAAGAACTGGTCATGGGGAACAGTCATTTATCTATTACATAGAAATCCACTACAGTATTTCTAAAACACACTGACATCTACCCAACCAGAAATGAACTCTGTCAGGCTAGAGATCTAGAGATGCTGCATTTGAACCATATACTTGAACTTGACAGTGAAAGAGAAAGAGAAATATACATGAGCCTTTAAATATCTATATCTCAGAGCACCTGGGTGGCTCAGTTGGTTAAGCTTTCGACTTCAGCTCAGGTCATGATCACACAGTTCGTGAGTTCGAGCCCTGCATCAGGCTCTGTGCTGATAGCTCGGAGCCTTGAGCCTCCTTCGTATTCTTTTTTTTTCTTTCTTTTTTTTTTTTTTAGCATTCTTATTTTTATTTTGGAGATAGAGACACAGTGTGAACGGGGGAGGGTCAGAGAGAGAGGGAGACACAGATCGGAAGACAGGCCCCAGGCTCTGAGCTAGCTGTCAGCACAGAGCCCAACGTGGGGCTTGAACCCACAAACTGTGAGATCATGAGCTGAGCCGAAGGTGGCCGCTTAACCGACTGAGCCACCCAGGTGCCCCAAGCCTCCTTCGGATTCTGTGTCTCCCTCTCTCTCTGCCCCTTCCCTGCTCATGCTCCTTCTGTCTCTCTCTCTCTCTCTAAAAAATAAGCAAAACATTAAAAAATAAGTAAAATATTAAAAAAATAATAAATATCTGATACCTCAAGATACTAGAGACAAATGACTATGACAAATGATGGCTATTTTAAACATGTTGCCATAGCAGTGAAATTCTCTAATTCTGTTTGAGAATAGGCAGCAATGTTGCAAGAGGTATTCTGAATTAAACAGCAATGCTGTTTTTCCAGATTTTCTTTATTATACAGACACAGATATCTGTGGACTCTCATTTACTAGAACTGGGAGATTTAGCAAGTAAGTAAAAGATGGATTGCAAATGAACTCATAGATTTCTTTAAATGGAGAAAGTAATAAATGTGTGAAGGTTTGAAAATCAGTTGAAAGAAACTTTAGTTGTTGCTTTTTGTCCATCAGTCGGCAGAACTCCACAGCTCACCTAATTGACTGATGTAGCCTAGCTCTCCTTTTTGAACACCACACGATTTATATCATTTCTCATATTGTTAACTTGAGAGAACGGACATATTTGCCTCTTCAGAATTTCTTTCCAAATATAAATCCTTGTGAACACCTAAACCAGTATGTGGAGATGTGAGAAACAGAAGACAGCAGGCGTGTTGGTCCAGAGATGCTTCAAACGCTGGTAGTTCACACACCATTTCACGCCAAGGCTCAAAGAGGAGCAGAAACCAAAAAGCCAGAAAGTCGGAGGCCTTGGTTCTGTAGCTGACTTTTTATATAACCTTATGTAACCTGGTATTTTTGCAACTGAGTTTTTCCCATCAACTTCTCGAGAAGTTGCCCTCTGATTCTGGCCAATTAACAGAAAGGCGATACCTTAGACCCTTCCAGAATCTTGAGTGGAGATAGAGAAGAATGTGCTCATCAATTTGTGAAAGGGAAATTGGGTGAAAAAAAATACGCTCTTTGGGATACATAGCTCTTCAGTCTTTTAAGTACTCTCATCAAATCCAGTCACTGGATTAAAACAAAAATTAATTGTTTCTCCCACAAACCAAATCAACATATCTGTATAACATTACGTGCAAACCCAGGGAGTTTGGGTTCTAGTTGCTAAATTCTGTGCATGTTTATTTTCAGAATTAAAAACCAAATAACTAGGGTAAGTGTCATTTACAAGGGTTCCAGATAAGCATTTTATATAAATAAAATCTATGCATAAAGAGTGCATTTAAACAAGAAAAATCCTGCTTCCTGTGCATGTCTGTAAGAAAGGAGATTACTTCATGGCCACCTGTCACTCTTTGGTGTTTGAAATTAGAATCTGAAATCTTCGGTCTGAAAGTCGAAGCACAAACTATCAAATTACCATGTGATTATGACCTGGAAATCACATGTTAGCATCAGCAACGTGTCTGTCTAGGCTTCTAACGTGCTTTAGAGTCATAGGCCTCAGACACCATAACACTATTTAATAGACAATTGTATCTCAGTTCCTTTATTTATGTGCCGTTGATCACCAGGCCACAGTTAAAACCCCTCAGTTTGTCGCGCTCTTGTTTCGTAAATGGCGGAGCAGCAGGGTAACATCAGTCAGTGAGGAAAAAGGAACCTGCGACCTTGGGAGAAAGCGACTGAGAGCTTCTTTGCTGGCATCGAGTCAGCAATCTGGAGGGGAAGGGGAACCCGCAGGGGTGAGCACCTGCCCAGTCTGTAATCATGAGCTAAAAACAGAAGTTAAGACGGAAATTTGCTTTTAAAGAGAAAGGATCACCATGGCCTAACCTCTCTCCTACGTGCTAAAATGTGTTTTTCGAAAGGCTGAAACAGAACACGTCTAATTTCCCCGTGATGTTGTGCTAGTCACACCCAGAACGTCTTACTGATGTATCGAATGACTGCGCACTTGCAGTGATTTTCTCTCCCTGGGCATCTATGAATGCCCGATTCCCGCAGCAGAGATGGCCCAAAGGTGTGGTGACTGGTCACGGGTAACCGTCTACAAGGGCCAAAGCAAGCCCCGCTGTCTTCTCCCTGACTATCGCGACAATCCTTGCTCCACCTCTCCCCAGAGTGAGTGTTAGGCAGGCGAATCTGCACAGTTGGGGTTGCTTTGGTGACGAAAACTCCGCTGCAGCAAAGTGGGCGAAAGAAGAAAGCCGGTGGCTTGGAGCAAGGGACGGATTACTCATCAGAGCTCCCTGTTCAGCTGGAAGGTAGAGGAATGTGACTGCCCAGGATATTTTCTCCCCCTTAATCTTTAAATTGCTCTTTTGCAAGGCAACACTTCACATTCTAGCTGGGCATTCATCTCTGCCTGGTTAGTCTGATCAGCCAACTCATGGAGGCGTGGACCTATGCCAATGGCTCGCTATTGCGGGGCCCCAGTTCATTTTTATCTGCTCTGTGGGACGAGATGACACCCTTAGCTACAGCCAGCCACTGAAGAGATTCCATCACTGGCATCTCAGAGCAGGGATGAATTCTAGCCATTGTCCAGGTCTGTCTTTTCGCAGATGAGAGACCTGGTCCACTTCCATCCAAGACCTTGTGCTTTAATATGTCACATCAGAACCGGGACTGGAATCCCATCTTCATAAATTCTGGGTCTAGTGAACACCGCCTCTCTTAAGGAAGGAGGCTTTTCCTAGAAGCCCCAGGGAAAGTTGACCTTTACGTTTTCCTTCACAGTTTGAACCAAAGAGAGTGACAGCGGAGCTTAAAGGGCTTTCTTCTGTCACCACACAGTGACATGTTGACAAGAGACAGAAAAGCAAGCAAGATACAGTCTAACAAGATTACAGTTAGATTTCTCTCATCTTCCTTGTCTAGGTGCTTCATCGTAATTGTTTGCTTCTATAATCACTCATTTATTCTTTCAACAAATATCTGCTCTTCTCCTAAGACCAGGAAAGCCTGAGTAGACTATTCAGCACAAATTCCTCACTATCAAAGGAATAGCATGGTATAGAGACTGTTGTGAGAAAAGATCATCGCGTTCTCTTCATAGACTCCCTTGTTATTTGCTGAGCATTCCCTGTTAAGTAGAAAACTAATAAAGCAAAAGTTGGTAATGTTCTATTTGCCATTAGCTGGTAGCGATTACGTGAGTTTATTCATATTCTCTTGGTGAAAAATTCATTAAGCTGAACACTTACAATTTGAATACTTTTCTGTATGTAGTTACACTTCAATAAAACATGTTTAAAAGACGCAAACAATAGGAAGCAATTAACAGACACAATCCCAGTTCTCAAGGAGCTCATATTTTTTTAAAAAATTTTTAATGTTTGCTTTTGAGAAAGACTTAGAGAGCGAGAAGGAGGGAGAAAACTAGCAGGGAAAGGGCAGAGAGAGAGGGAAACACAGAATCTGAAGCAGGCTCCATACTGTCAGCGCATTGCCTGATGTGGGGCTTGAACCCACAAACTGAGATCATGACCTGAGCTGAAGTCAGACACTCAACAAACTAAGCCACGCTGGTGCCCCAAAGAACTCATATTTTAACAGAGTCATCCTGTGATACAGTAGCCCCCCCTTACCTGCAGTTTTGTTTTCTACAGTCAACCGTGGTCTGGAAGCAGACGAGCTTACTTCTGAACTATTGGAAGCATAGCGTTAGGCTATGTCATCCCATGTCACTCACCTTACTTCATTTCATCATGCAGGCATTTTATCATCTCATATCGTCATAGAAAGAAGGGTGAATCTAGTATAATGAGATTTTTTGAGAGAGTCTACATTCACATAACTTTCATTACTGCACAGTATTATAATTGTTTTATTTTATTATTGTTGCTGTCAATCTCTCACTGTGCCTAATTTATAAATTAAACTTCATCATAGGTATAGAGGTATAGGAAAAAATACAGTATTTCTAGGTTTCAGTACTATCTGTGATTTTTGGTATCCACTGGAGACCTTGGAATATAACCCTCCATGGATAACTGGGGACTACTGTATTTACAGAAAACAAAAAAAGAAGTCCCCCTCTTTCATTTTACAAACAAAAGTCCTGGAGCCTAGGAAGGTCACATGGCTGGTTTTGGTTGAGGCAGGGGTAGGACCTGGTTTTCCTGGTTGATATTCTCTCCACACTGTGCTTCCCTCTCTTCATCAGTACGGCCTTCTGCTTTAAGGGCCATCTTTGAAGAGGGTCACTCAGAAAAATGTATCATTTCATTTCTTCTTGGCCTTGTTCTAGTCTTCCTAAACTTTAAGCTGAAATTTTGAGTCTTTATTCTGAAATATTAAAGTGTAAATTTCTGAAGTTTATTTGATAGAAACAAAGAAGGTCACCTCTGTGCCCCCAAGTGGGTGGCAGACTTAAACCACTAAGATTCTCTTACATCTGAAATGTTTCTTTCCTTTTTGACATGTGCAAGTCTGAGGTTTTCCTTATCACTTCCAAAGTTGACAAAAACCAGTACATGTCAATTAGCCACTTCTGAGGAACTGGTCATACTATTATGCACCGTCACTGAGTTATCTCTTCCTAAAGAAGTCTGCCCAATCAGCCATGCCTCCACATCAAGAATGGGTGGTACCAGGGGGCTCTTGCAGGGCTGTGAGGTAGGCATGCGAGTAATTGCGAGAGCAAGTCAAGGGGCATGCCAGTCAGCAATATTGAAGGCTTGGAGCATCTCAGGCCCATGGCATCTTCTATGCCATCTCTTGGATCCTCTCTCTGACTTAATGTTCCAGAGCCATCTCTTCCGGAAACCCTAGGAATACATCTGAACTTCTAGGGACCACTAATTATCCCAGAAGCACCGACACAAGACTAAACACTAGTTTACAGAGCCCACTCTTACTTGGTCCTTTACCTACACTACTGACCCTTCCTAGCAAGGGCTCCTTTTCCTCACCCCACTTTCTACATAGATATTATCCAAGATCTTATCACCCACTTTCAACACACATTTACATTCTGTAGGCAATCTCTTCCACAGTGTCAACTTCCACCCGTATACCAATGAATCCCTGTTTTATTTTCACCTCTCGCTAAGGTATCTTTATATAGCACTGAAGTTCATCTTCCTAACAGTCTACTGGAAATCTCCACAATGGTGTTCCACGGGCCCTTCAAAGTCAGTCTGTACAAAAATGATTGTTGTCTTTCCTGCTGCATAATTTCTTCTTCTTGTGTCTCAGTGAGGATACATTATCCAACAGATACACAGCCAGAAGCCAAGAGCCATAAAACTCTCTTCTCTTCATTTTATCAACCATATTCAATCACTTGTCTATTAACTTAATCACTTAGAGGAATTGGTTGCTATTGATTACCTATCTCATATTTTTTTGAGAATTAAATGAGAAAGTCCATGTAAATCACTTTCATAGTGCCTGCATTGTAAATATTCAATGAATTATGATTATTACTCCTAGTAGTATTATCACCACTACTATAGCTGCTTTGATCAGAGAGATGGATGGGTAGATGGATAGAAAGATAGATGGATACAAAAGTGGCAGGATTCAGGTGTCTGACATTCTACATTCGGTCGGTATTCATTCATTCAAAATATTTGTAGTATGCTGACACTCATTCTGATGGGTGGGTTGTTTCTCCACACTGAACGATTCTCTGACACCTGCTGGGTGTCTTACAATTCAACTTAATTCTGACACTGTCTACCTGGAGATAGCATCAGATTCCACAGGTTGAGAGCTCAGTCTTATAAGACCACCCTCCATTTCAGATGCCAAGTCCAAGTTTAGGTTGTTACTTGCACTCTGACCATCTGTTTATAAATCAGAGAGGTTCCTAGGACCCCCTCCTTGGGTTCAATTAATTTGCCAGAATGGCTTTACTCACTAGATTACTGGTTTGTTACAAAGGATATGAGTCAACAGCCAGATGAGCTACATAGGGCAAGTCCCTGAACACAGGAACTTATGTCCCCGTGGAGTCTGGGGCTTAACACGGCAACACATGGATGTGTTCTGGTTCACCAACCTGGAAGTTCTCCAAACCCTATCCTTTTGGGTTTTGGGAAAGGCTTCATTACATAAGCATGGCTGATTAAATCATTGGCCATCAGTGATTGAACTCAATCTCCCAACCCTCTCCTCTCCCAGAAAGTCAGGGTGTGGGTAGGGAATTGAATGAGACTGAAAGTTCCAACCCTCTCGTTATATGGTGGGCTCCACTGGCAACCAGCCCCCATGCGTAGGTGTTTTCCAAAAGTTACTCATTAAACAATAAAAGACATCTTTATCACTCTCATCACAGGAAATTCCAAGGGTTTTAGAGGAGCTCTGTGCCAGCAACTGGATGAAAACCAAATGTATATTTCTTATTATAAATCACAATGTCACAACTACTATATGCTAGAAACTCTTCTAGGCTTTGAGGACACTAGTGAGCAAACAAGTATCTACTCTTATGGACCTTACATTTTAGTGAACAGCGACAGGGATTATGTACATAAATAAGTACACAAATAATGTATCAGGCAGTGATAAGTTCTACCAAAAAAAAAAATAAATAAAGCAGGATAAGGGGAACAAAGGATGTGGGGACACTATTTTAGATAGGGAAGTCAGAATAACACCTCTGGTGAAGTGACATTTAAGAAGCATCTGAACAGGGAGAGAAGTGGAGGGGGGTGGCTCTGAGTGTGAGTGTACAAAGTGTATTTCAGGAAACACCAGGAGGCCTGTATGACTGGCATGGAAAGTAGAAAGAAGAAGGGCTCAGTGGTGGTGGGGGTGGTGATCTCATCTTATCCCATCTTATCCTGACAGAATTCTTCAAAGTGTTATTATATTGACTCATAGATCAGACACCCGAGGCTCATAAATATTCAATTATTTGTCCAATATTGCCTTCAAAGTACATCCACAAAGCAAAGTAAGCCTGTTCTATCTGCTGCTTCCCCTCTGCCTTTGTCTTAGTTCAGACCCTCTTCCCGTCTTGCTTGGGCTCCTAACTGGCCTCCCTATTCCCTCTCTTCCACCTCGAATGCTCCACAGCACATTCAGAATGACTTTCTGTGACATAGCCGAGTGTATCACTTCCCCATTTAAAATCCTTCCATGATTTCCCAACCTCTAGACCAGAGGGTCAGGGTCAACTGCAGAGGTAGACCAGGCTCGTCTCTGCTGATCTGCTTCCTATCATGTCCCATGCACGTGGTCCTCCACCCAGGCCAGCCCAGGCTTCCTCCTTTCCCTGTGCACTTGTAGATGCTGCTTCCTCAGCTTCTAACTCCCCAGCTCCTCCGGTCTGTAAGGAGAGCCCCACACCACATCCTCCTCCCCCACCTTCTCTCTGCTCCCATGCTTTGTATATATGCCTCATTACAGTTCTGATTACACTGTGACTGCTTGGTCCTCTCTGAAGTCAAGAGAGGCCTGGGCCACCCATCTTATGAGGTCTGAAGATATGGAACATGAAGAAATATGAAGAATTACAAAAATGTGCATATTTGACCGCTTACGTAACACACACATGCGCGTGCGCGCGCGCACACACACACTGCTAGAGATAGATGAACTACACTGAACCTTGGAACAAATGACTCATACGAATGAATGAATGAATGTGTCTTACTTCCCATGTGGAACAAAGAGAATAATATCTCCCTTGGTAAAATGGTCAGAATATAGACCACACAGAAGGCACACAAAAGGCTGTCTTTAATTTTTTGTTTTTAATATCCTTGGCACTTCTGCTAAGAGGCCAGCGAACTAGAACATTTTTATTTATCAGGGAAATGAAAGTGGGATTGCTACAAGACCTCATTCCAACTGTGGGAGCAACTGTGGCCCCAAGGCTCCCACATAAGAGGTTTTCCTCAGCTGTTTTTGAGAGCTGTCTTGGGGCGACTAGCTGCCTGCTCCCATCTGAGAACCACAGGCTCTCGTTCTGAAAGGCGTGGGGGCAAAGGAATCGGGAAATAGACATGTCAGGAAATCTTGGGAGGCCTCCTGGTTTTGCTGCAGGTTTATTTTTTCTTAAATGGATTTTTCTGGAATATAGGCAAACAGTTATAATTATATCCGTTGAGGATATAAAGCAGCTTATGTCTTACTTTCCTGAATATACAAGTCACATGAACACATTACAGAAAAATGGGATAGTGTAGATAAGTATAAAAATGGAAAATCACCCAGGAAATGGAGACTGAGAGACAGTGAGCTGTCTGAGTTAGACTTTCCACAGGATAAAAGTATCTGACTTAAATCACTTGAAGGCAAATTCTTTGGGAAAAAAAAAATAATTTCTACAAAAATAGCAACATAATCATTTGGGGTAGTTACTACGTTTCACTTGGGTTCGGAAATTCTTGCCAAGTCTTCACCAACACCACCGAGGAAGTTCTATTTTTTCAAATATAATGTCTAACAATAAAAAAATATTTGGAACGATTGTTTTCTTTCTTTTTCTTTCTGTCCTCTTTCATTTTAAAATGACATGCAAATGCATTTCAAAGTGAAGTATTCTAACCCAGTATAAATAGAGGACACGGAATAAAAGCCTATTTCATTCTGGAGTCAGGCAACAAAATGTCATAACCTTTGCCCTGAGAGTTTGATTTTCAGTAAAATTTCTTTATAGAGTTTTCTAGCAACCAAGTGTTTTGAACATTGAATGTGGGAAAATTTTACTTGAGGGCAGCACTGCTTTCTAGGATTTGGTCCAAGACATTTAAAGTGAACGTTGAATAGGGCCTTTTAGAATAGCTTCACTGACTATTGCTTGATCTGCAACGAAGTCCCGGAGGCCCACGGCTACATCACATGCCCGAACCACCACCACTGTGGTGCAGAAGACCCTCAATACATTTTTGTTGAATTGCACTTAATTGAGCATGCCTTCTATCTTTCATCAAAGAAAGAACTGGAAGACCACCATCTTCTACTTCAAGGCTGTATTTCTAATGCCTAAACAATGTTTCTTTACACATTTTGATGGTTTTCACAATCTCAGGCAGGAAGAAATATACCACCAAGTGACAAAGCGTCCCATTTTTCCCCGAGGACCGCTGGCAGAGCCAGGGCTTGAGGGGCTAGAAAGGGCTTGAATGCTGGAATTTTCCATGTGCTACTGTCCTCTTCACGGGACCCAGACCTATTTCCACCCTGGCCCTGGTAACTGAGGTGGGGTTTGGAGGCAAGGGTTAAATATTTGGAGTTGACCCCTCTTCTAAATAGCCCCTTTGATTCTCGCTCCTTTGAGAAAAACAGAATATCTCTGGCTGGGGTGAGTATATGTAGGAAAGGGAGCAGGCGTTTTAAACATAAACTCCCCTCCTGGGCTGATCAGCCTTAAACAGGGCATCTAACCTTCCTGAGCCTCAGTCACCTCATATGCTAAGTAGAGATAAGAAGGTCTACCACAAAGATTAGAGAAAGACATTGCAGGCCTTTTAGTAAGTAGCTAGGATGCTAGTTCCTTTTTTTATTATATAAAAGTATCCATTACCCATTATCTCACTGTTTAGCATTCGTTTGTTGGAACATCTGTTTCCCTTACTAGGCTGTGGGTCCATTTAAGGACAGGGATTGTGTCCGATTATGGAATGCTTTCCCCATTTGCAGGATCTAGCAGAGTCACTGATGCAGACTTTCAGCAAATCACTTGAATGGCTGGATTTTAAAATATTGCATGTATTTCTTCTTAATTTTTATAGCTTTGTACAGGAAAAAAAATGTCCTTTTCTTCTAAAAGTGAAAGACTAACATGCTGCACCTGGCACTACATTTAGATTTAGAATGTTCTCTGCCATATTTTACCCTCTGTATTGAAAAATGCCACTTTGTTTCATCTCACCTCCTATTGAAAGTTTGTGAAGCATTTAGCACCTCAGTGAAATTAGGCGAAGGGCTAACTTAACAACACAGGCGCCTTTCTCAGTGCTTATCCCCAGACCTTGCTGACACGGCTGGGCTCCTATGCAGATATATTCTAAGATGCACACATTTGTCCCATATGCTGCATAACAGTGGAGGCTGGGATTCAGTAAGTTAAGGTCAATAATTACCCTCTCAACTCACATCTCTATTTTAAGAACCAGAGCAGGAAGTTAGCTTTGGTTTGTGGAAGAGCACAAAGCCAGAAAACTTCAGATTTAATTCTAGTTTTACCAACTACAAGCTGAGTGACCACAAGCAAGTCATCTAACAACTCATAGATTTTTACCTCATTCTAGGCACATTGAGGATAATTACACCTATTTCAAAAGGCTATGGAAGATTAAGATAATGTACGTGAAAACACAGCGTGTGATCGCAGTGAATACAGTGATCAATGTGAGTTGAGTGCGAATCAGCTAAGAACCTAGAATTTCTGCTTGTCCATATGAGAGCAAGCATTTCCCCCTCTCAGGAATATGTAATTATAGACCCATCCAGCTTTGATAAAGTCTAGTATTCCAAAATACCAGTCTGCAAAAGTAATTCAAGCCCACTTACTTTACTACAAAAGGATACTTTACAAAATGAATCACCACTGGATTCCAAACAGTAAAAACTAGACTTGAGGCAATTAGAATTCCATACAATTTATAAAAATAGTTACTATACCTGACTTTTCAGATTGAAAAAGTCACTAAATCAGGAGCTACGGCCTCCAATTCACAGCAGAGGAGACAGATGGCTAGCGAGGTAAGCGGATTTTTCAAGAGCGCTTATGCGCGGTACACCTGTGCATTTATTTATCGAATTCCAATGAATATATGCTAACCTCCAAAGTAAAGTCAGTAATATTTAGCACTACTTTAAAAAAACAGCTCTTCTGAGATTTAATGTACATATGCCAAATTTGAGCATACAATTCAACGAGTTTTGACAGATGCATACAGTCATGTCTCCATTAATACAATCATGATACAGAATATGTCTATCATCCCAAAAAGCTCCACTGGGCCCCTTTAAGTTGTTTCCCTGGCCTCTATCTGCAAACACTGTTCTGCTTTGTGTTCTGATAGTTTTTTTTCCCGCCAGAATTTCATTTACACGGAATCTTACAGTATGGAGCTTTTCGAGTCTGGATTTTTACTTAGCCCAAGACGTGAGAAAGTCACTCACCTTGTTGCAGGTTATCATTCCTTTCATGGAGTCCAATCCTTATTGCTGACTAGAAGTTTATTGATGAATGTGCCCCAGTTTGATTATCCCTTCTCCAGTTCAAAAGGGACGTGTGGGGTTTTGGCTTTGAGGAGGGTCAGTGTCCCTAACCCCTTACTGTGTTCAGTGGTCAATCATATTTAACTTTACAAGAATCTGCCAGACAACTTTTCAAAGTGGCTGTACCATTTTACGTGCCCACCAGCAGTGTGCGAGGGGTCCAATTTCTCAACATTTCCTCCAACACTTGTTATTCTCTGGCTTTTTGATTATAGGCATCCTAGTGGGTGCAAAGTAGGATCCAATCGTGGTTTTGATTTGCATTCCCCTGATGGCTAATGATGTCGGACATCTGCTTCTGTTCTCATCTGCCTTTCATGTATCTCTTTGGTGCACTGCCTATTGAAATCTTTGGCCTACTTGTAAAAACTGGGTTATGTGTCCTCTAATTAATGACTTATAAGAATTCTTTTTACAGCTAGATACAAGACCTTTATCAGATATGTTTTGCAAATATTTCCTTCTAATTGGTGCCCAAGTCCCAAACCTTAGAGTCTATCTTGACATCCTTCATTCCCATTTCCTTGCCAATCCAATCCCCCTGGCTCTACCTTAAAATGTATCCAGAATCTGACCTTTCTCACCGCCTCCATTGCTACCACGTGGCTCCCTCACCTCTCACCTGGATTACTGCCATGACCTCTTAACAGTGACCTCTTAACGGGTGCCCCTTGCTCCTTCCTTCTAGTCTAAGCAGCATTCTGAGTGGTTCTTTTAAACGATACATCACAACATATTATCTTTCCATTCAAAACTCACCAAAGGCTTCTTTTTACTAAGTCAAAAACTACAGATGGTTATTAAAAGAGAGAAAATGTCATTTCGCTTTTTGAAATTAGCTTTGACAAGACGGTACAATAAAATCTTTTCAGTGAATCAAATATAAAGAATTTCAAGTATGGCAACTAGTTCTAATGCCACTGGTCATTGAAATTTCAGTCACTTTTTGGAGGAAGCACTAACTTTTCTAGGGCTGCCTAGCTTCCAAGGTAGAGTCACCTAGCACAGTAACTTTAGGCTGAAAAAGAGATAACCCTGTCATTGGTGTCCTCCTGTTGGTTCAAAATTAGGTTAGTTAAAAGAGTATGCGGTCAGGAATGTCAAGCGATCTTACCGTTCCTTTTAGCTTGACACTTTAAGTAACTTCATGTGTATGTGTTAGATTTATGAGATGATTAATTTATGCAGTTTTTAATTATAATAAAGTTGTCCATTGGGTACCATTATTGACATGCTTGTTCTGTGACTCCAGATACTTTAACCTATGTCAGGCCCGAATGGACCATTCTTTTTTTTTAAAAAAATTTTTTAGTGTTCATTTTTGAGAGAGAGAGAAACAGAGCATGAGTAGGGGAGGGGCAGAGAGGAGGAGACACAGGATCTGAAGCCGGCTCCAGGCTCTGAGCTGTCAGCGCAGAGCCCAACACTGGGCTTGAACTCACAACCCGTGAGATCATGACCTGAGCCGAAGTCGGACGCCTAACCAACTGTGCCACCCAGGCACCCCGTGAACTGACCATTCTTTATGCCCAGAAATTTGTTAATAAGATTCTACTACGATCTTCACAACAAAGAGACATCAGAGGCAAATTAGTCTTACTCACCCTAATCTGGGTGCTTAGGAATTGGCATTTCTGCCAGAAATATCCCTTTCGAGTTAGCCTAAATGGTTTTCAATGCCCCTATTAGAATGTATTTTCATTCAGGTTATAGTCAGAGGCTAAGAAGTGTAGGGGCAACTCAGGCAATGATTTTAAAGCAATTTTTATAATCTATTTACCTCTAACTCAGGGACTAGAACTCCTATAAGGGAAGGTCAAGAAACACACAAAGCAGCTATACATTCAAGATGTACAAGCAAATCTTTCTTTGAGTCACATGTGAAGAAATAGGATTTTCACGGTTATTTTAAAACAGGGTTAGGATTTTTAAATTTGAGAACTAATGAAGTTTTATTTTCCCTCTAGGGAAATTACAGATATTCCTTGAATTATGTTGGGCTCATGCGCTGATAAACCCATCGTAAACTGAAAATACCATTAAGTCAAAAATGCATTTAATACACTTAATCTACCAAACGTCAGAGCTTAACCTAGCCTAACTTAAATGTGCTCAGATCAATTGCATTAGCCTATGGCTGGGCAAAATCACCTAACACAGAGACTGTTTTATAAGAAAATGTCGAATATCTCATGTAATTTATTGACTACTGTCCTGAAAGTGAAAAAGAGTGGTTGTGTGTATGAGTGCAAAATGGTTGTAAATGTATTGGCTGTTTACACTCGTGAGCGAGTGGCTAACGTGCCCTATGGCTCACTCATACCCAGCATCACGAGAGAGTATGGGACTCTATGTCACTAGCCCTGGGAAGAGACCCAAATTCAAAGCTCAAAGTACAGTTTCTTCTGAATACATATTGCTTTCGCCTCGTCGTAAAGTCAAAAAATTCTGAAGTCGGGCACTGTCTGCACTTGGCTTCTGGCAATGCCCATTTTGTTTGAATTTTCTTATGTTGATACATTGAATGCCCATGGACCGTAATACAAAAACAAAATCCAAAACTAACACTGCCCTATGAATCTCTTGGCTGAAGTGTTTCAATGCCATAAAGTTTCACAGTCAAGTCAGCTAGAAAAAATAAATCATAGAACCAGGACTCAAAATTACATATTTAAATGAGAAAATGAAGTTAATAATAGCTACAAGTAAACATTGTTTTAGGACATAGCACCCATTTGCTAAATTCCCAAATATTTTATTCAAGTGTGAGGAATGTGACTATTTCTACTAGAAATATTCCAATTTGGTTCGAGTTACTACAACAATAAAAAGAAAGCCATAATGTACTTGCACAAAATTATTTCTTAGGCATTTGCTGTCTGCTTTCTATTTTGTGAGCCAGTGAGAATAAAACCAACACCCATGTGTACATAGTGTTCTGAAGTGAAAATACATACGAACAAGAAGAAAAATATAGGATGAAGGTAAGCTCAGGGCCATTTAGTGCTTCACAAAGACTTACTTCCTGGCCTGGCAACGTTCTTAGACAGCAAGGTGTCCTCTTTTCTGCCCTCAACATCCCAGGGGTGTGGGGTTATCTTAACCTTACACATGCTATGGTCTAGTTTAAAGAGTGGAGTTTAAGAGAAGTCAGTGAAATTTATTTTGGAATCCATCAAGAAAATATGGCCTTGAGCCCTGCTCTGCTTCTTACAAGGTCTAGGCCATAATAAATGCCTTTCAAAGAATTTTGTTAAAACTGTAGGCACAGCCAACCCATTTTCCAACTAGGCTCACGTCAACAAACGCTTCATCTTTTCCACATTCAAAGCAAGTGGCGTCTTGTCTCAGGCCTACCCAGGATGTAATAAAAATCATCATCATCATCATCATTGTTGTCATAGTTGCTATTTATTAACTATCTGTTTGCATGATTCTATAGGAGGAGTCTTCCTTATGGTATCCAATTTATTGCTCATAAAATCTTCTCAGGAGATAGACATGATTAGCCTTATTTTACAGATGAGAACACTAAGATTCAGAAAGGTTCAGTAAGCTGGTATCACAAATTAGTATATGATACTGGAATCTGTACCAGGTACATCTTTATTTGAAAGTTGTGCATATAGCTTCCATATTCCTTTCCAAAGACCTCTGACATTTGGACAGGGAAATGGATCATTTGCTTCCTTTACAATGATTCCAAATAAATAAGAGTTGCAAAGAGCATAACTTGAATGGTAAAACCAGAGCCTCTTATTTTCCTTTCAAAGACCTTTCCCCACATTTGGTTTCCATACCCCTATAGGTAATGTCAGAATTCCATACACGTCCTAGGCAAGGAGTCATTTTGAATGCCACACTCCACTTCCTATAACTGGCTGTCCAGATTAGCTGCTATTGCTAACAGATCATCATTTGCTGAACCTGCCCTTCTCTCTTTGTCCCCAAAGACACATGAGTTGTTGTCAAGGCCACTAATGAGCTGCATCTTGCTAAATTTGGTGGTCAGTTTTCAGTCTTCTTACTTGATCTATCATCTGTATTTGATGGTTGATCAGCTTTCCCTTCACTTAGCTTTCAGGACATGATTCCCCTGTTGCTCTTCCTCAGACTCCTTTGCTAGTTTCTTCTTGTCCTCCTCATTTCTAAAGACCCAGGGTTCAGTGCTTAGATCTCTTCCCCATCTATCCCGACTCCCTGGGTGACCTCATCCTTTATAATGGCTTGACATCTCTTCTATATATGGCCACTTTCAAATTAATGTCTTCATCTTCAGCCTCCTCCCTAAACTCCAGACTGGTATAGCCAATGGGCTGCTCATCTTGGATGTTCAAGGGGGGGAAAACAGTTCCAAACCAAAGTCCTGGTTTCCCCTTCCAAATCTCCTCTTTTCACATTCTTCCTCATTTTAGTAAATGGCAATTCAGTTCATACTGATGCTCAAGCCCCAAACCTTGGAGTCATTCTTAAAAAGCAATGTCAAATCCATCAGCAAATCTGGTTGATGGTTTTGGCTCGACTGTAAGATAAATACAGAATCTAAATACATCTCACCACCTCCTCTGTAACCATCCTGGTTCAAGCTCTGATTATTTCTCACTGTGATTACTGCAGGGGCTTCCAAACATCTTCCTGCTTCAACTTTACCTCTTCATTCTATTCTCAACATAACAGACTTATTCTTGAAAACATAAGGAAGGTCATGTCACTCTGCTCAAAACTCAGCAGACTTCCCACTTAATGAGAGCAAAAGGCAAAATCCCTACAATAGCCTGCCAGATACTATATGATTTTACCTCTCATTACTTCTGATTTCATCTCTTATTAATCTCCCCTCACTCACTCTTCTCTGCCGCCCTTTGCTTTTCTTCAAATGTGCCAAACAAGCATAATCTCACATAAAGGCTGTTACACTTGCTGTTTCCTCTGCTGGAATTTACTTCCCCTAACCACACTGTTTGCTCCCTTGTTTCCTCCAAGTCTTTGTTTCAAATGACCTGTTGTTACAGACCACCTTCTCTGACCACTCCTCCCACACCCCGCTACAGCCCAACCCCTCTCTCTGACCCAGCTTTATTTTTCTCTATAGTATTTCTCACTATTTGACACATTTCACATTTTCTTGTTTTTTCTCACTTTTTATTTCCTGCCCATTTTACCTAGAATGTAAGCTCCATAATGGCAAAGAATTTGTTTTGTCCTCTCCTGTATCCCTAGCACCAAGAACAGGGCCTGACCCATAGTATCACTATTTGTTGAATGACTGGGCTATGGCAATTTTGTGTTCACAGAACCCCCAATAACGTCATCTCTTATTTCCTGATAAGACTGTGTTCTCCACCTAAACTTTAGACCTCCCCTTATGGCCCAGTTGCAATATATTCAGGTCTTCTTATCGCCCTATAGATCAGAGTTAGTTTCTGGACTCAGTAGTGTCATGGAGGACCCAGGGGCTGCCTCTTTCCTCTCTGCCATCCTCAGTCATTAGCTGAGTCCTAACACTTGTCTTCTCGTGGGCCCAAGAAGACTGCCACAATCTTTATGACAAAGTAAATCTTACCAAAAAGACAGAGATTTCCTCATTAGGGAAACAAACCATTCCCTCTGGAAAGACTTGCAGCAGGCTTTCCTTTCTCTGTCCAATGCCCATTTTTAAGTGAAAGAGAGGCTAAGAAAGCGAGTTGGCATGAACAGCCTCTATCAGGGAAGACAGAAAAGTTGTGGCATCAGGAGTAAGGGCCTTTGTTGGATAAGCAAGCAAGAATGTCTGCTGCAGTGCACATATTTTTGCCTTCTAAGAAATTTTACTGCTCTCCTTTTCATCTTCTCTTATTCCATGACAGGGTCTTGTTCTTGCTTTAGAGATACTATATCTTACTTTGTCTCCAAAAGGAATGTTAAACATAATATTTTGAAGTGTTCTTCTGTTCCTTACTTTCTCTCTATTTTCTCAAAGTTCCCTTCATAGGTGTTCTTTAATTCTGTTTCATTTTTGTGTGGTCTTTCTCATCCATTTTAGGGACAGTTCCTCTTGTTTGTCTTTTCATATTTAGAAGAGAGACACAAAACAAACTGATGGGGGAGAGTTATGCGTCCATCAAGGGCAGAGAGGGATGATAGATGGATTTACTCGAGGATTCCCTTGAGGAGAGATGTCCTTTTTTGGGGGAAGTGGGGACTCCCAAATGCAATGGGTAGAGGTCTTTTCTCTAGGACCATCCAATGTCTTCAAAGAAGAGCATTCATCTCAAACCTCAGTGCCTCGCTGATGGGGTGGGGAGTGGTAATGTGCCTGGCTGCTAAGGAATCTCATATGGAAATATTAGCCTAAAACCCCCAGGCTTCTGTTTGACTTGATGTCCACATTTTTGGCCCCGCTTTGGTTCAATTTTTCTTGCAAAATTAAACTTTACTTTCCTGCAACAGTGGGAGAGGGAGCTAAGAGTGGGTTAGGAGAGGAGGAGAACAGTTACCTGACTTCAAACAAGGGAGGTGAGGTAGGCAGGACGAGGAAGTGCAAATGGTCTGTGCACACATCAGCACTATCTGCTCTACCTGACTCCTCTCGCAAGGCCCTGCCTAACTTGCCCTTTGTTACTCTTTGGTGTCCTCTGCGCAGGTACTTGGGTCCTATGCCTTTCCATGACATTAGGTCCATTATCTCTGGCACTCTTATTGTCCCTCCTGTTCAATTTGTCAATCGAGGTTTCATATATGGGCGTGCGCGTGCATGCGTGTGTGTATAAATTTATATATTAATGTCATTTAGAGAAGAATGCAAATCACATGTGTGGGGTCAATCTGTCATTTATATACAGATACTCAAAGATTTTAAACGTGATAGCAATTCAAATATGCCAGGACCCTATCAATCTTGAAAGCGGACCTTGTCATTTTGCCAAAGAAGAAAGGAAAGCCATGAGAAATGAGTTCCTTGCTAAAGTGAACTGTCGTCATGAGGATCTTCTGGAAGAGAGCGTAAAGGCATTGTCAGGCTTTTATGCTGTGAGTCAGGCTGCCTGGTTTTGCATATCAGCACCATTTTCAGCCAGCGCTGTGACCTTAAGATGGTTCCTTAAACTCTCTGTCACTCACCTTCTTCTTGTGTAAAATGATGATAATAAGAGTTACCTAACTTACGGGGTTGTGGTCAGCATTGATGTTTTTATTGTAAAGCACTTAAAACAGCACTTTCACACAGTAGTCCATTATTCAACATTACTATTATTAGTTTGGATAAATCTAACTTAACTTTAAAAAAGTTATAAATACTTTTGCATATAAGTATAATAAATATATAAATATATTTGCGTAAGTATATGCATAATACTATTAGAGTAGAAAGAGATCTTAATCTAAGAATTTGTACAGATAATATTGGGGGTAATTAATCTAGGATATGTGTTCTATATGTAGAGATAAGCCTAACAAAGGCTGCTGACAGAAAAACCACCCTTGGAAACATCTGCATAAACCCATCCATTTGAAATAGGTTTAGATTGATCCAATAAAAGAAACAAACTAAACTTTGGTTTTCAGGCTAAAATATACTCATTTATTGGGGTGCCCAGGTGGCTCAGTCAGTGAAGCATCCAACTTCAGCTCAGGTCATGATCTTGTGGTTTGTGAGTTCCAGCCCTGCGTCGGGCTCTGTGCTGATGGCTCAGAGCCTGAAGCCTGCTTTGGATTCTGTGTCGCCCTCTCTCTCTGCCCCTCCCCTGCTCGAACTCTATCTCTCTCAAAAATAAATACACATTAAAAATTTAAAAAAATATATACTCATTTATCATCTAAAATTACTAATAATGCTAATTCTTACAAGACACTCCCCAAAACATCAAAAGTTAGCCCTTTTCACTGGTCCCAACTGATCTGCATTAAAAAGGAGTGGCTTTTGCTTGAAATACCAAAATAAAACTAGGATATGTTTCTTTCATAGTTAAGTATTTCCCTGCCTGTAATTCGCCAACAGTGAAAAGTGATTTAGAGAATTGAACAATATGGGCATAATTGATATCTTCCTATGACCTGGACTAAGAAAGCAGTGGAAGAAGGGAAAACCCTATTTTCATCTGAAGGCATTTTCTTAATAGGCGGAAGAGGGATGCCATTGTACACTTTCACTTCTTAGATCTCTTAAATACAGGCTAAGGGGAGCTTCCGAAGTGGACCCTTACTAGAATTCCAGCTGGGGCAGCTTCTGAGTGCTTCCCTTCCAGCTGCCTTTGCTGATTAGAAGAGGCTCTACAACAAAACAGACAAGAGGTTAGCAGGGCACCAAAGCCCAAGCCAGAGCTTCAGCAAGAGCTCGTGAGAGAGGAAGGAGGAATTCCGGGCTTTTACAGGTCACATGACAGCCAATACTTCCCACTACTGTAATAGATTAGCATTTTTAGTACGGGCCCTGCTGACTCATCACCATCTACTGGTCTACCATGACTGCCCAGTCTCTTCCTGAGGCACTTCTGCCTCGTCATTCCTCCCTGTGGCGTGAGCTTCGGGGCCCTTGACGTATTGTTGTGCCCTTTTACTCACTGAGAGTCATCCTGTTTTTGTGGATTATTCCCTAATTTGTCAATGTCTGTTTGGATTCCATTTCTGTTCTCGAGGAGAGAGAACATGTTTTTTCTCGAGGAGAAAAAAATGTTAGGCACACAAAAAAGAAATCTTTTTGAAATGAATGCCAAATAAATGCCTCCAAATGAACGCCAAATTAATAAAAGAAAAAGTTAAATAATTCCTGGCCTTGAAAGGTGCAAATCTCAAGCATTTTGAGATACATGTTGAAATTACCTCAACTGGTAACAAGAATATTGCATTTAGTAATGGCAAACCGATCCCAGGAAGTGACCTATACTATAATCTAAAGTGAGAATAAAAACATCAAATTCAAACTGTATTATAGGACAAGAGATTATTTTCTCATAAATATTTCCCCAGGCCATTTTATCTATTTTTTTCTCTCCAAATCCAAATTATTTCTTGGTACCTCACCTAGCGTATGAAGTCCATGTGTTTTATAAGATACGTATGGAATATGCAATTTCACAAACACTTTTATCACCTCAGTGCTGTTTCACATTGGACATCAGTTACAAAATGTGGGTAAAAATAGCCCAACTTCATAAAATCAGGGCAAGGATTTTTGCTGCCTGCAATTATTTTCGTGCTGAAAATTAGACATTCTCTGGACACAATTAATAAAACACCACATTGCATCTTTTTGGGGAAAGGTCAGGTACAAGTAAACTAAAATGATTAACAGGAGACTCCCTGTGTATATGGAGCATGCTTAAATTCCGTGGGTCCAGAATGTACAGGAAGGATAAATGGGGCAAAGGCAAGGACATTAAGATACGACATGAACGCCGAGGCACCGGATGCAGTCGGTTCGAGATCACACACCGTCTGCTTGGCCAGGCCTTGCCTAGTTGCCAGATTCCGCAGCCTCCTCTCCTATTAACTAAGTCACTCGACCCCCACGCCCACTTCACCTACTAAAGTGAATCTCTAGGAACAAACTCAACCTCAGACAGGACTGGAACCCTGGAACTGCTGGGCAGGCAACCAGAGCCTAGCGTCCCATGACTCGGTATTATGCCTCTCCTGCTGGCTTTGGCATTCTGCCTTGTTCTCAAGATCCAGTACCCATGGTGTGTTCTGGATTTATGCCTTGCCCTCTTTTCTGTGCCCAAGCCCCTTCCTGGACGCTCGCCCAGCACTCCCAACGAGCCGGGGAGCTCCCTTCTCCCGCCTCTCCACCTCGTAGACACTGGGGTCCTTTTCCTCACCCACACCTCCCAAAGGCAGCCTTGGTGTTGTGGCTAATAGCCCTGATTTAGGGGTGGGACGGAGCTCGGGGGGTCCAACTGACCTCTCTGGCCTCAGTGTCCTCACCTGTGCAAAAGGGGGTATTAGTAGCATCACCTTCCTAGGGGTCTTGCGAGGGTTTATTAGTTAATACACGTTATTGTACTTAGAACAACAGTTGGCCATAGCGTCTAAGTACTCGGCACATCCTAGCTTTTGTTATGGTAGAAGTGACAGTAGTGTACAAGCCAGCTGACACCAGCAGGCTCGCGTCTGTGGTGTCTGGAGCTCCAAAGTCTGTGGTCCTTCATCGCATTTTCCAACTACCTGCTACACGTGCTGCACTGGATTTCAACCTGCACCGGCGGCAGAGGCCGTGCCTCAGCACACCCCACGCCAGGCTCCTGTTTCTTTCTTTTCTTTGTAAGTTTATATATTTATTTTGAGAGAGAGAGAGAGAGAGAGAGAGAGCGCGCGCACATGAGTGGGGCAGGGGCAGAGAGAGAGAAGAGAGACAGAATCCCAAGTAGGCTCCGCCCTGTCAGCGCAGAGCCCGAAGCAGGGTTTGAACCCTTGAACCTTGAGATCATGACCTGAGCCAAAACCAAGAGTCAGACGCTCAACCGACGGGGTCCCCCAGGCGCCCCTTCTTGTTTCTTAGCCTGGATTCAGCCCCAGGCTGTGGCAGTTACTGAGTTAAGCGCAGCTCTGTCCCAGAGTAGTCTCAGAAAACTTGGTTATGTCTATAATTTAATAATTACTTCTACATTATTCTCCTATATGCCCTGTCAGTGTTTGCTTTTCATAAGGACAGACAAACCCTAATAAGCATCTCTACAGAAAACTAAACTTGAACACAAAGAATGTATACCAATAAAATGCAGTTATTTATAAAATGAAGACCATAAGGAATGATAACTAAAAACGTTGCTATAAACCTACCATTAACCGTATTACACAATGGGTTTTGGTTCCGTTCCTTTTTCCTTTTTTTTTTTTTTAAATATCCTCTACTTGACAGAATTAGAAATCTCAAAGTAAACTTGCCTAGAGCAGTGCTAAATTATATCTTTTAAGGTCAGACTAGATATTTGCTTCATGCCAAGTTTCTTCATCCATGCATGTTGAAAGCCAGTAGTAAATACATCTTAAGAACCAAAGGTCAACGACAAAACAGGTAATGTCAACACTCTGTCTCAGCAAATGTATAAACATGACAGATGTCCCAGCGTCTCTATCCAGAGGTCACATAGAAATTATGTTGTGGTTTTCATAAATGCTTTTGATTAATTTTAAGGATTTTGGTGGATTGATTCAAACCACCCAGGCCTCTCCCTGGTTTATTCTTTGGTAAATAATTCTCCCTTTGAAGTCTGCAAAAATGTTTCGAGGATATTAAAAATATTTCAGATACTAAGGTGGAAAAAATCTGCAGCTTCAGAGGAATATCCCACCATTTGCAAAATGGTATTGGAATGATGTCACAAGACCTAAGAGACAAGAATAACGAACGAGTAAAGACAATGCTTTCTGCTGCGTTTCAGCTCTTCAAACCCTTGCAAATGATATTGCAAAAAAGGGGGGGAACTACTAATTCGTCAATTCCAAGCTGTACATTGTTTTTCGCATTTTAATATATTCAAAATCAGGACGCATCACACACTCCATGTCACGGGTTAATTTATAGCATTTTCTCTTTCTTCGTGGTACATGATTAGTGGTGTACATTTCAGTCTATGATGTGTTAGATTTAATGAAATTTGGTAAGTATTGCAATGTCTTTTTTCTCTCACCTTTCCTTCTCTCTAGTCCTTTATTTTCTTTGACTTTCCTATTCCCTCAGTTTTTCTCCTTTCCTTTCTTGGAAATATATGTAGATATACTCCACACACACAAATCACCTGGCTTGGACGCATCCAGCACCTCCAAAAGAACTAGGGACCTCTCTTCTCTACCTGTTCATCTCCAAAGAAGTGAACTGGAGTCCTTTTTTCTCACCCCAAGCCCAAGGTGGAGTTTCTGTCTCCAAAAGAAAAGGGACATTCAACTCAAATCCTTCTTACCATGTAGGAAAAGTTCAGTGAAAAGTCAGTCGTAGGGCGAAGTGAAAACTTCTCGCTCACACCAGGGACGCTACATGCAGCCTCCATTCCTCACTAGCGCGGCTAATAAAGGACTGACCTAAACTCTTTGTTCTCAACTCTGGGAATGGGAGAGAAGACATTTAGTGTTTCTCTTCCCTCATGGGAACAGGTTTATGGCCAACCCTTAGCTCGAACGAGCCTCTTTAATAAAGATGCCAGCTTCCCCAGGGGCCCACATGCCCTGCATGGCAAATCTCGGGATTGTATTTTATCTCCAAAAAGCTTCCTATTGGTGCTGCCAACACACAGGAATTATGAATTAATACGAAGCAGTGCATGTTCAAACAGCAAGGGGGAAGGATCTGGGGAAACTCCAGACTGCCTAAGATAAAGTTCTTGCCAGTTTAAAATAACCTTGAAGTTTTGATGAAGATTTCACTCTGCTTACAGTTTAGCTAACCAAGTTGGTGGAAAACAAAGAAATCAGAGTATTACATTTTACCCTCGCATTGGGTTGCATATAAACTAACGAACCTTTAAATCAGGGCAACATTTTGGAGGCAATAAAGGAAAAATGCTTGGCAAATAATACATCCACATACAAAAAAGCTGGCTGAAAAGCCATCTGCTGGCACTCACCGCTACTCCCCTCCAACTTTCCTCAAATCCTCCTGTTTCTCTACTTCCAAGTCCCTTCTAGATATTCCAAACGTTCTCCCACCCCGACCCTGACAGAGCTTTTCCCACACACTAAATTGGGTAACTCAAAAGGCAGCTGAGGGGAGCTTGGGTGGCGCAGTAGGTGAAATGTTCGACTTCGGCTCAGGTCATGATCTCATGGTTCGTGAGTTCGAGCCCCACATTGGGCTCTCTGCTGTCAGGGCAGAGCTGACTTAGGATCCTCTGTCTCCTTCACTCTCTGCCCCTCCCCTACTTGTTCTACTCTCTCTCTCTCTCTCTCTCTCTCTCTCAAAAAAAAAAGAGGCAGCCGAAGTATGCCTGTTTCACTGTGATTCAAGTTTTTGCACCCTCAGGAGTTGGTGGAGAGCTTGGTGCTCAGGCTCTTTTGCAATTCTGCTAGATTTGGCTTGCTAAGAGCATCCGCTTTAAGTGCATCCAGAGAGCAAGCAGGTGTAGCGAATGTTCGTTCATACCTTTTGGAAAGTCTCCATGGTGTAAGGGGGAAAGATGAAAAGCACAGTTTCTCAGAATTTACAGGAAAACCAGGAGTCACATTTATTACTCATTTTCTTGGAGGTACTTCCTCATGGTTCACTAATATCACATATAAAATGTTTCAAAACCTGTGCAGTTCATTGTCTATTTATAGACACTGCCATTTTCCCCCAACAATTACGGGAGCTGACTTAACCTTGTTGGGTAGGTATTAAAACAAACCTCGGGAAAAAATAAAGTTGATTCTTTTTGGTGAAATTGATAGCCTCCTACGCCTCAACACATCTCTAGAGAAACAGTATGTTTCAGTGGTCACAATCTTGGGCTTTGGAATTAAACTTGAGTTTGAATAGTAGGGCCGCACTAACAAGCTGTCTGACCTTGGACATGTTACATAACCTCTCAGGCATCAGTTTCCTCACCTGAGAAATGGGTATGGTGTTACCTAATTGTTTCTCATCTTCTGTCTACTATAATATCAATCTGGTTTTGAGTCTTCTTATTCCTTCCCATCCTCTCTGCTTGCTGGAAAGTTCTACATAATATACATAACATTCTTACTCTTTCCATGGTTCTCCTTAAATTTTAAATAGGAATAGCTAACTCAACAGTTCACAAGTCATCAATATCTCTATGCTTCTCCTAAACAATACACAACATTAAAATGTTTTCGCTGGTCATTTACAACTGAATGCGGACTGGCATTTGAATTACATCTTGTTTGTTTTATCACCAAAATGTGTCATCATCGGTATTTTTATTTCATCAATTATTATTTTAACCAATCAAAACTTTTTTGATTTACCTACATCCTTATCAGTTTCTTCACCTGACAATTATTCTTTTGGGTCCAGTTTCCTGCTTACTAAAAATATACCCTTTAAGAAGTGCTTTCAGCCAGCCTCAGTTACCGGGAAACTTCCAGCATGTGGCTGCTGATGAGTCCGGCCAGCACTCACACTTGAATTAAAGATTAACCGGGAATGAAATTCCCGGTTGACAGGCAGCTTCTCTCAGATGATACTACTCCGGACCTTATGATTTCTGCTGTTGCCTTTGAGAAAGGTCTGTGGATCCGATAGTGGTGATTCCTCTAGTGACAGTTTGTCTTTGCTCCTCAGTTGCTTTTACAATCTATTCTTTGTCTCTTGTGTTTTGTTTTTCAGTTTCACTATGACGTGTTAGGTGTGGTCTCCCGGTGCTTCCTCCATCTGAAGAGTCACGTTCCTTCTCCAGCTCTAGAATACGATTAGGCATTATCTTATCAAAGAATTCCCTCTACTCAGTTCTCTCTAAGGAATAGTCTTTCCTTCTGGAATTCCTACGTGACATATTTTGGGCCTTTTCATTGACTCACGTCTCCTAACTTCTCCTTATATTCCATCTCTATCTGTGCTACCTTGTGGGTAATTTTTTTCAGATCCATCTTCCAGTTGAGAATTCACATTATCCTGTCGTCCGAGTTACTATCTTATCATTCACTTACAATCTCTTTCGCTGCTAGACATTCTATTACTTCATTTCTAAAAGTTTTCATTTCATTTTTTTCCTTCTCATGCTGTCTTACCTTTCCTTTAAATCCTTTCATTTGCCTTTTTTTTTTTTTTTTTTTTGAGACAGAGCATGAGTAGGGGAGGGGCAGAGAGAGAAGGGGGACACAGAATCCAAAGCAGGCTCTAGGCTCCGAGCTGTCAGCACAGAGCCCGACATGGGGCTTGAACTCACGGACTGGGAGATCATGATCTGGCCGATGTCGGACGCTTAACTGACTGAGCTGCCCAGGCGCCCCTCATTTACGTCTTTAGTCATATTAAGTATAATTATTTTATATTTCTCTTTCAGATAGCTTGTGTACCTATTTCTGCTATTTATTTTTACCAGTTGACCTTGTCCATAGTGGATTATTATCCTTTGTGCCTGGGGTTTGAGCAGGTTCAGTGCAGCTTATCTGGAGGAATCCCCCTAGGTTGAGGCACTCCCTCCATAGAGGTTTTCAGCTTGCTTCTACCAGGCCCCTTGGAGGCACCGTGGTCTGAGACCAATTTTAACATTAAATTCTCTGGCTGGAGTTTCCCAGACAATGCAGGTAAAGTAAATAAAAACCTTTAACTCACACGTGGTACAGACCTGAATTGAAAAATTCCCACAGGACATTTTACTTTACCATTCCAGCCCAGGCCAAGAAAGAGAAGCTAGTTCTTCGGATCTCCCATTACTAAAGGGTGGAATCTGGGGCGCCTGGGTGGCTCAGTCGGTTAAGCGTCCTACTTCAGCTCAGGTCATGACCTTATGGTTGGTGGGCTCGAGCCCCACATCAGGCTCTGTACTGACAGCTCAAAGCCTGAAGCCTGCTTCGGATTCTGTGTCTCCCTCTATCGCTGCCCCTCCCCCACCTGTGCTCTGTCTCTCTGTCTCTCAAAAATAAATAAATGTTAAAAAATTTTAAGAAAAAGGGATGGATTTTTTTTTTTTCACCAAGGACATGCACCTTTGAGAGCAGTGGCTTTGCTGGAGGGTTTTGTTCAACTTCCCATTTTATGTTGGTCCAAGGCTTTATCATCTGGCTCTGCATGGGTGTGAAAATCAGATGCTGAGATAACGCCCCCACCCCCGCCCTGCCCCCCCCAGCCCCAGCCCAGCCCCGGTTCATCTCTGGTCTGATTCTTAGACTTTTCATTTCTGCCTCCTGGATGCCCTGTGCCTTCTTGTGAGATACAGGAAGCACTGATAATCTTTAAAAAAAAAATTATTATTATAGTTCATCTAGCATTTTTAAATTTCCTTTTTTAATGTTTATTTATTATCAAGAGGGAGAGACAGAGCGTGAGCGGAAGACGTGCTGGGCGGGGGTGGGGGGAAGACACCGAATCCGAAGCAGCTCCAGGCTCTGAGCTGTCAGCACAGAGCCCGACGTGGGGCTCGAACTCCTCAACCACGAGATCATGACCTGAGCCGAGCTCAGACGCTCAACCGACTGAGCCACCCAGGCGCCCCTCATCTAGCATTTTTAAGTGGTTGTAACAAGAGAATTTTCAGATTGTCTAGTCTGTAAAACTGTCACACACAAACTCTCTGTTTGGTCTGTTAACTTCCTTGAACATATCACTTTGAGAAAAAGAAGATGTTTTTAAAATGCGTCATCAGCGGTACACTACGAATAGATGCTCCGGAAGCACCTATTAGGCCTGCTGAAAGCCTACGCCTCGAGGGGAATAAATTCTTAAGAGAAATCATTGATATTTGATTCGTTGTTAAATAAACACTGAAAAGTTTCCCAAATTTTGTTGATCTTATAAAACCAGCTACAAAGTATAGTCATTTGTGTGCGTACGGGATGTCATACATGTAATAAGTTCTCTCTCTCATGAAACTTCTGGATTGTATCAAGCAAGGCCCCCATTTCTTGAAGGCACACTATTGCATAATGATTATAATTGTATATATGTACTTAGTATGTACCTGACATATATTTTAGGAGAAAAATATAATTAAATCCTTCATAAATGTTAGCAAATATATTCACATTTTATGAAACAATAAAGTTTTGTAGAAAACCCTGTAAAATTTTGTGGAATATGTTGATATGTTGCAAAGGGCGCAGGCTTGAGAGACCAATGGGCCTGGACTCTGAAGCCACCTCTACTAGATACTGGCTGTGTGGTATTAGGTGAGTTAATGAACCCCTCAGAGCCTCCCTTTCTTCATCAATAAAAGAAGACATGAGAGATATCCAGCAGGGCTGCAGTCAGAATTAAATGAGAGAATAAATTCATATAGAAGGTGCTGAATGACCATTGGACAGAAAAACAGAAGGAAGGACAGAAGGAAAAAACAAAGGGAGGAAGGAAGGAAGGAAGGAAGGAAGGAAGGAAGGAAGGAAAACTTGAAATGTTAAGGAATTGAGGTTGCCAGTGCTCCTTATTTCATTGAAGAATAGGAGGATGCTGGCCCTGCTCTCCAATGAATTAGCCTAATGCTAATTTCCAAATAATCTTCGGCTAGACTGCTATCATTTATGCAAATTCATTCCATGTCTTACGGAAAGTTTCATGTAACAGCAAAGACCAGTCAAACTGCCTGGAATCTGAGACGTTTGGAGTCATCCACCCATCAGGAAGGTCCCCCAGCAAAGACGGAGGGTGTCAAGCAATGAGAGCGAGCCTCCTGGGGAAAGAGCGACTTTTGAACGCTGATGACTATAACAGGGAGAAACACTGCCTCTGAGCAAACTGGACTTTCACCTTTTCTGCCCCAAAGAAGCAGTCTAAAAAGAATCACAGAGCAAGAGGCTAGGAGGAAGTAAAACTACACAACGCTTTTGACCAGCACTCAGAACTCTATAGAGTCCTGCTCTCCCTCCAGAAATTTCTAAAGGAATAAAAAGAACACTTTCATGGTCGCTGTTTCTGCTGACATGTTTTCACGATGTCTGCTCCCTATGAACGGGTTTAGAGGTATGTGAGAACACCGAATACCCTCAGAGAAAAATGAGCTGGTCCTGTTCCCCTTATTTGGGGGTGTTTATTAGTCTTTGGTTTTTTAAAACCACATCTCTGCCCCCAGGAATGTTGAAAGAGCTCAAGTATGTAAAGGGATGGTCAGCTCAAGCCCAACATGACACAACAATTAATTCATCACTGGATGGGGACAGCTTATGTGCAGAAAACCATTCATATCACATCTCAGTCCGTGAATATGGTTTTTCTGTCCATTTCTGAGGCTTAGGGGAAAAGCTTGCTCTGAGTGAGCAGGTAGCCTTTTACATTTTATGTGACTTGATTTCTCAGGGGATGACCTGTATCACCTTGCTGATGGATATGAAGAAGAACAGTTAGTAAGAAAAGAAGAGACATGGCAATTGTCCTTGGGTCCTACAGGATTTAAGCGTGGGATGAAAGCTCAAATACACAGTGTGTGAGAACGGATGAAGGTGGTGAAGATGTAAACTCTACCATTGCTTTTCTCCTTCATCAGAACCCTGGGCAGGAACCCCCCACATCCCTAACACTAGGAAAAATATGTCGATTTCGAAACGTCTTTCTAAATGTAGCAAGAATGGTCACAATGCTACTGGAGTTCTAGAAATGCAAATGTTCTGAACCAGTATCACATGAATAGGAGTTAACAGGGCATATAAGTGTTCAGATGGGTGCTTCTAGGTTAAAACATCGGTCAAATAAAGAGAAGATGTTCAGAGTAATGGATAATGAGAGACAGCAATACTGTTTAATCTCACATGGATCACAACACTGTTAATTTCAGCAAGACTGACCACGTTCTGGGTCATAAAATAAGCCGCAACAAATGTTAAAGAATTGAAACCATACAAAGTATAGTTGCCGCAACAGAATTAAGCTGGAAATCATACACAACTATCTCCGGAAAATCCCCAAATATTTGGAAATTAAACAAGAAATAATTCATGAGTGAAAGAGGAAGTCACAAAGGAAATTAGAAAATAGTTTGAATTGAATGAAAATGAAAACAATGTATCAAAAATTGGGGGATGCAATAGCCAATATCAAACCGATTGAAAGCAAGGCAAAGGTGTTTTCCTTCACCATCCCTATTCAGAATTGTACAGGAAGTCCTAGCCACTGCAATAAGGCAATAAAAAGAAACAAAAAGCCTTCAAATTAGAAAGGAGGCAGTGAAACCATCTCCGTTTACAGAAAAAAATTGTCAACATAGAAAATCCAAAAGAATCTATATAAAAAACTATTATAACTAATAAGAGTTTTGAAAAGTCGTAATATTCAATATACAGAATCAGTAGTATTTCTATATACTAATAGTAAACAATTAGAAATTTAAATTCAAAGAAAAACTTACCAAATATAATAGGACCAAAAGGCATTTTAAATATTTAGGTGTAACTCTAACATCAAAGATGTCCAAGGTCTGACTCTTGAAAACTAGACAAACATGGATATTAAAAAGGAGACCTAAAAAACTGAGAAATATATCCTGTTCATGGATGGGAAGACTAAAAAGTGCTAAGATGTTAATTTTCCCCAAATGGATCTATAGATTCAAAACAAACCCAATAAAATTTTTAACAGGTTGTTTTGTAGAAATCAACAATATGATTTTAAAATTTATATGGACGGGCACCTGGGTGCCTCAGTTGGGTAAGCGTCTGACTCTTGATTTTGGCTCGGGTCATGATCTCACAGTTCATGGGATGGAGCCCCATGTGGGATTCAGTCAAGCCCTGCTTGGGATTCTCTTTCTTCTCTCTCTGCCCCACCCCCCACTCATGTACTCTCTCCCTCAAAATAAAGAAATAAACATTTAAAAAGTAAAATAACATTTCTATGGAAAGCCAAAGAAGGAGAATAGCTAAAGCCCTTGATGAAAAATAACAAATTGGGAAGAGCACACACAAGCTACCTGATTTACAGACTAATTAGACAGCCACAGTCATTGGAACAGTGTGACATTGACAGAAGGATAAGCATATAGATGAATAGAACCAGAGTATCCAGAATAGGCCCATACTTATTCACTCAAGTGATTTTCAGTGAAAGAGCAAAGGTCATAAAATGGGAAAGGACAGTCGTTTCATCAGACGAACTGAAACAAGTGGATATTCACTTGCAAAATAAAAGGGGGCCTTATTAATAAATTAACACAACATGGATCATAGACCTAGATTTAAATCTAAAACTGCGAAACTTTTAAAGAAAACGGAACATTTTTGTGACCTTGAATGAGGCAAAGATTACTTAGATACACAAAAGGCATGATCCAGAAAAGACAAAACTGACAAACTGGAGTTTGTAAAAATGTTTACATTATGCTCTTTGAAAAAAAAAAGCACTGTTAGGAAAATGGCTAACAACTCACCGACTGGAAAATATACTCGAAACAACGTATCTAATAATGGACTTGTGGCCAAAACATAGAAAGAACTCTCAACTTAATACTAAGAAAGCAAACTACCCAAATGTTTGAAAAGATACTTGAACAAACGCTTCACCAAAGAAACAAATGCAAATTAAAACCACAATGAGATATAATCACCTTTATCAATGGGCAAAATAAAGGAAAAAAATAAAAGGAAAACGAACAATACCAAGTGCTATTGAAAATATGGACCAACTGGAACTCTCATCTACTGCTGGTGGAGGTGCAAAGTTATTCAATCCGTCTAAAAAGCAGTTTGGTAATTTCTTATATACACTACCCTATGACTTGGGAATCTCCAGGGAAATGCAGGTAAAAGTACAGACAAAAAATGTTTGTGAATATTTATAGCAGCTTTATTCATAATCACCCCAAAAAGAGACAAACCAAATATCCTTCAGCTGATAAATGATTTTTATTTTATTTTATGTTTTTTTACATTGTTTAAAAATGTTTATCTACTTTTGAGAGACAGAGAGAGACAGCATGAGCAGGGGAGGGGCAGAGAAAGAGGGAATCCAAAGCAGGTTCCAGGCTCCAAGCTGTCAGCACAGAGCCTGACGTGAGGTTCGAACTCATGAACCTCGAGATCATGACCTGAGCCGAAGTTGGATGCCCAACCAACTAAGCCACGCAGGCGCCGCTGATAAATGATTTTAAAGCTATGATATATCCATATAATGAAACCTTAATTGATGATAAGAAGAAATAAACTACTGGTATAAATAACAACATGGATGGGTCTCAAATGAAATACGCTACGATTTACTAAGGCTACACGGTATATGATTACATTATGTGACATTCTGGAAAAAGCGAAACTCTAGGGACAGAAAACCTATCAGTGGTTTCCAGGATCTGGGAAAAGAGTTGGTCATAAAGGGACATGGCATTTTTTACAGTGAGAAATTGCCCTATGTTTTTATTGTAGTGATTTGCACGACTGTATGCAATTGTCAAAACTTACAGAACTGTACACTCAAACAGATAAATTCTCCTGCATATAAACTATACCTCAACAAATCTGACTTTAAGTTTTTAAAAGAGCTTAAAAAGCTGTTTTCCAGGGAAGAAACAGTAAGTATCAGAGCCAAGTAAATGAGAAAAAAAATCTTATAAAGAAGCACAGTGACTTCATCTAAGATGAAAGGAACTTAAAGGAATGGTTTCCAAGAGAAGATGAAACGAACAATTTAAAGTTAAGATATCTGCAAAACACAGTTTTATTTTTTTTAATTTTTAAAAAATGTTTTTCTTTTTAGAGAGAGAGAGACCGAGACAGAGCATGAGTGGGGGAGGGGAAAAGAGAGAGGGAGACACAGAATCTAAAGCAGGCTTCAGGCTCTGAGCTGTCAGCACAGAGCCCAACGTGGGGCTCAAACTCAGGAACCACGAGATCATGACCTGAGCTGAAGTTGGATGCTTAGCCGACTGAGCCACCCAGGCACCTCAACTGCTTTAGTCTGGCCTGAGACATCATCGGGAGAATACAGAGTGTCTTAAGAAATGAGAAATAATTTGCTAGCTGCTCAAGAGCTGAAGCAACTGAATCAGAGTGGTAGGCAGAACCCAGGGCGCATGCCTATCTGTTCCCTGGTGTACACGCCCTGCTTAATTTCCTCCACTGAGTGTGGGTGAGACTAGTAACCATGGGAATGCATTCCCATGATTAGGTGATTAGTCAGTTGACTTTAAGTTCATCAGAGGGAGCTTATCCTGGGTAAACCAGACCTAATCACATCAGCCTTTAAAAGAGGAGCCAGGCCCTCAATAAATGGAAAGGTTCGCCTGTGCTGGGAACTATGGGGCAAAGGCCCGAGGGTAGCCTGCAGGAGCTGAAAGCGTCTCCAGCCTCAAGTCAGCAGAGAAGTGGAGACTGAATTCTGCCCAGAGCCAGTGATAGTGGAAAGGTCACTCATCTGCAAACCTCAGCGGAGATCCCAGCCTGGTTAACATCTTGATTTTGGACTTGGGAAGACTCTTGAACAGAGAACCCATGCGCAGGTGTCTGACCTAGAGAAACTGAGATGATAAATGCATATTGGCTCACGCCACTAAGTTTGTAGTGATTTTGTCACACAGCAATAGAAAACCCATTTGAAGAGTGAATTAAAATGTGTCAAGCTAGTTTACTCAATGAGAATAATTTCATGGTTTTGATTTCAACAGTTCTTCACCAAATAGTAGGCTAGGGTTTTTTTTGTTTACTTATTTATTTTTGAGAGGGCGGGGGGAGAGAGAGAGAGAGAGAGAGAGAATGAGTGGGGGAGACGGGCAGAGAGGGAAAGAGAGAGAATCCCAAGCATGCTCCGCACTGTCACCACAGAGCCCAGTGTGGGGCTCAATCCCATGAATCGTGATATCATAGCCTGAGCCGAAATCAAGAGTCTGACAATTAACCGCCTGAGCCCACCAGGTGCCCCAATAGTAAGCTGGTTTTAATGATTTACTATCCATTGAATCAAAAAGCATCACAGAAGGTAACATCATAGAAGGAGGAACACTGAAGGGATGACATCATTGGAGAATAATCTCCCTCGGTTCTGTCCAGTGCTGGCCAAGAAAGCCCAGGATAGACTGCCTTCTGCTGGAGGTTCTCTGATCTTGTCTCCTTGCACTTTGTAACTCATTGTCCCTACAAGGTAACTCACTCTCCCTACAGACTTCCCTTCTCCACTTCCAGGCCATGACTGCGGTCACCCAAGTACTACTACTGTCCTCTCGGGGACTGGACACCCTCCCGCAGAACTGCAGGGCCAACGGCGACATCCAGAGCAGAAACACGGCCCTTCTTAACACTCACTGTTAATACACTCGCTTGTGAGGCTAGTCACCAGGAAATAGCCACTCAGCTTTATGACCATAAAAGAAAGCATGAATCATTCCCCAAGCAACTTTCCATATATGTGAAAACAGAAAGAGGGGTTTGCTCCCCACAAATGATATTATTTGAACTATAGGTTGCAGTATCTTGCAAATTTAAAAAAATTACCATCTTCATTTTTATCACATTGTCAATTCTTTTATTCTAGAAAATTCTTATTCTACACACTGTATAATGAAAATGGAATAACTTACCCTGTAACTTTTTAGTCTGATGAAATCAACCTTCATAGAGACAAATCGATCCGAATTTCGACTGATGTTCTTAAGGTGTTCTACAAGATCCACACAGAACTTGGAACGTCCTTCAAGCACACATAGGGCCATAATGTCACAGTTCCCTATGTCTTTCATAATATCCTTAGCCAGCCGCTCAGTTCTGAAGGAGAGATTACAAGACATATTAAAGCATAAGTACTTCAGAGTATTTTTGTTCCTTTCAAAAAAAAAATGCACGATGCACTACACATATTAGATGATGCAGGAGAATGTGGAAGAGTTCAGGAGACAGAAGGCTGCAGATAAATAAGCTCTGTTAGGGCTGGACAAAGAGAAAGGGTTCAAAACACATTTCTGACAACTGCATCATCAATAGTACATTTTTGCTCCTCTGTGTCACAAAAATTAGTAAGGTATAAAATATATGTCAAAGATCATGAATGCTATTATCACTCCAGAGCCTAGCTGTCACCTTAGCAATGCTGTGAAAGTATCTGGTGGTGGTATGCTCTATAGCAGAGAGGGGAAATGGGGAATGAATGACTCACCCACCTTGTAACATTAGAGGAGGCTGGAGGAAAAGTCAAGCCCATAGTAACTATCAAGAGACTAGCATCTGTCTCCTATTTGACAAAGATGGCACATTACCTATGTGAAGGGTGCTCAGATTGCAATTTCCAGCAGACGTCATTTCCATGGAGCACCACACGAATGAGGTTTTCCGGAGCTACGCAGTGATGCAGCCCTGGGCTGGCACCCAATGCCTAATTTGGAACTGTTACTGTATTTTTTGTAAATGTTTCATGTCTATAAGTCCATTGCCCATACATCCATACAACATTAAAACCTTGAATGGAGGCAGGATCTAAGGTACATATTTAAAAAAAAATTCCTGGGGTGTCTGGCTGGCTCAGTTGGTTAAGCGTCTGACTCTTGATTTTGGCTCAGATCATGATCTCAGGGTTGTGAGATCAGCCCTGCATAGGGCTCTGCACTGGGCATGGAGCCTGCTTAAGATTCTCTCTCCTTCTCCCTCCGCCCCTCCTCTACTCTCACATGCATGTGCACTCTCTTGAAAAAAAATCCTACTGGCACTTCAGATAGAATTAGATTTAAAATGGGTTAATTGAATGATCTGTATATGTGTGTCTGTGTGTGTGTATAAAGCATTATATTACATACGTTCTACATATCTAATATATTACATATTTTATGTAAGTTATATGTATGTATGTGTATGCTTACATATGTATACACATATACATATAAAATGGCAACCAGATTTCAGGCGATGTTTCTCAAAATATGATCAAGAAAATGTATATCAGCATGCCAGATATTCTATAAAAAGGGACATTATCTTCAGCATAATGGAGTGAGGTGGTCAACACATCCTTTCCACAAAAAAGTAACTCTAAATCTGGATGAAACTGTCAAAAACAATCATCTCTGCTCTCTGGAAATTAACTAGAGCCATATAACAAACTGGGAATCATTTATTCATGAAAACATTGAACAGTGGGTAGAAATAGCACAAGTCTGTGGCATTCTTGCCGGAGAATGTTCCCATCTCTCTGAGCCCCCCATCAGCTCTGCTGTCCAGCCAGGTAGTTCAACCAGGGGCACTGCCAGAGGGAGCTCACCTGGTAGGGAGCATTATCAGTCAGTACGGCCATCTTGGTAGCATGTGAACAGGGAAAGCCAGTGGCCCCATTATCATGAAGTTTCCTGTTTTAGCAACTAACCGGCAGACTAGTCTATTCAGGGATTTGATAGGGAGTTTTGGAAGGTTAGGGTCTTGGGAGAGGGGTAGACAATAAACTATTCACATATCCAAAGTTGACCAGAAGCTATACATATGTTCACAGAGACAAACATGGGACCTGGCTACCCATTTATTCCTGAAAGATGGAGCCTATACTCATGGGCATGGGCAGAAGAGGCACAAGAAAGCATGGTGAAAAATAAGAGACAGGGAAAACTTGAAAAATGCTGGAACTGTGAATGTACTTGCCAGCCTCCATACACATTCATCAGCAGAAAGTAGAAGCTTTAGTGGCTTGAGGTGTTTGAGTACAATCTCTAACCAACCATAGACTGAAGACTAAGCTATTCAGACACAGAGATTAAGTCTTAGTAAGTGAGACTTACAAGTAAAAACAAGAAAAATACATTGCATATCATCAGAAGCCACACACTGTGGGGGAGACAGTTTCCACAGAGCAGAAGATGAAATAAAAAAACAAAGAACAAGGGCAATGAACAGAAAATAATTACAAATATGGTGGATATTAAATCAACTATATCAATAATCACTTTAAATGTGACTGACCTAAATATACCAATTAAAAGACAGAGGCTATCCGAGTGGATTAAAAAAAAAAAGACCCTGACATATGTTGTCTATAAACACAAAGACACTGATAAATTGAAAGTAAAAAGATGGAGAAAAACATACCATACTAACATTAATCAAAAGAAAGCAGGATTAACTTACAGATTTCAAATAAAGCAGATTTCAGAGCAAGGAGATTATCAGGAATAGAGAGGGGCATTACATAATAATAAAGAGGTCAATTTTCCAAGAAGGCACAACAATCCTTAATGTGCATGCATCTAACAACAGAATGTCAAAAACTGACAACTATAATGAGAAATAGATGAATCCACTTGGAGACCTCAATACCCCACTCTCAGTAATTGACAGATCTAGCAGTCAGAAAACCAGTAAGGTTATAGTTAAACCCCACAGTACCGTAAATCAACTGGACCCAATTAGCATTCATAGAATACTGCATCTAACATTCTTCTCAAAAGATATAAATAAGGAAATGAAAAGACAAGCCACAGACCAAGGAGGTAGGATATGCAAAAATCATATATCTGCTAAAAGACTTATATCCAGAATATATAAAGAACTCAATCAGAAGACAAACAACCCACCCAAGGTAAAAATGGCAGAAGACTTAAATAGTTACCTCTCCAAAGAAAACATAAATAGCTAACAAGCACACTAATCATTAGGAAAATGCAAATTAAAATCACAATAAGATACTTTTATATATCCACTAGAATGGCTGTAGTCATAGGACAGACAATACTAAATGTTGGCAACTATGTGGAGAAACTGGAATCCTCATCCTTGCTGGTAGACATGTAAAATGGTAGTCATTTTGGAAATAACTGGTAGTTTCTTAAACTTAACCATCAAACCCAGAATACCACTGGAAACCAAGAGAAATGAAAAGATATATCCACACAAGGACATGTGAATGATCATAGATGCATTGTTCATAGTAGCCCCCAACTAGAAATCCAAATAGCCATTGACTGGTAAATCAATAATTAGGTATTGTATGATTTAACTTATATGAAATCTTCTATAGAGAAAGAAATCAGACTAGTGACTGCCTGATGCTGGAGGTAGGAATGGGGATTGACAGCCAACAAACTTTTGGGGATGCCAGAAATACTGTAAAATGATGGTTGTGCTTGCCCAACCATAAAAAGTTACTAAACATCATTGAGTCATTTGTCTACAATGGGTAAACTTTATAATATATAAATTCCAACTTAATGAATTCATTCCTAGGCTCCACCCCCAACCACTGAAGCAGAATTTCCAGACAAAGCATAAAAATATGCATTTTTTAAAAGACTTTTTAAGTTTATTTACTTATTCTGAGAGAAAGAGAGAGCAGGGGAAGGGCAGAAAAAGAAGGAGAGAGAGAGAATCCCAAGAACAGGCTCTGCATTGCCAGTGGGGAGCCCGATGCGGGGCTCAAACCCATGAACCGTGAGATCATGACCTGTGCCGAAACCAAGAGTTGGATACTTAACCGACTGAGACACCCAGGTGCCCCAAGAAATTGCATCTTAACAAGTTCACTGGGTAAGTCTCCTGTACTGGGAACTGGCTTTGGGTAAAGGATTCAATCGTGTGCTAGATCAGGATGCAATGAACTAAAGTCATAAAATTCAGGTGAGAAAAGCAGGAATTTGTTTAAACCAGAGGGTTCTCAAACCAGTGTTAAGGGAAAAATGCCTCTGAGTTATTAAGAGGTGAACCGAATACAAGGATTCTACTGCACAACAAAAGTTGGCTTAATTCTTTTTTGAAGGAATTTCCATATCTTTAATGTGAATTGCCAGCAGGGAGATCTGGCCATTTGGGAGATGCAAAATTTCCCAAGTTTATTTGATCACAGAACATTTTGTTCCCTCTGAGGATTGGGACTTGTATTCCACGGACAGCCATGTTGGGCCATGAGAAACTCCAAACTAGACCTTATGTTAACATTATACTATAGTTTGAGAGAACATGCAATATGCAGGTCTTACCCAAAGGAAAAATCTTGGAGTAAAAGAATGATATTTCCTTTTGCTTACAGACAGGAATTGATGGAAAGATAATATCCTGGGAATGTGACTGTCTTGTGTTTTTCATACTTTACTTTGGCTAAGGACTTATTTCATAAAGTTAAATATTAACTCGGAAGAACAGAACAGATTTTTTAAAAATAGAGGCGAAAGTACTCTGGTTTAAGAAAAAAAGGGTGGGGAGTCCAAAGTTTCAGTTTGCTCCTACTCCCCAGTGCCTCTCCCGCCCCCATTTCTGGGTGTCTGAAGGCTCTCCTGGGAGCCTGGGAGTGCACTGTGAAATCTATGAGGCTTGCTTTCCATATAAATGTGAAGCCTTAAGTATTTGACCTTTGTACATGTACCTTTGAGAGGCACATGGAACGGTAAGAGCCTGGGCATTAGGCAGTTTTGTGAAATGGGGTATGACCTTTCAATACTGATGCTTATGGAGGGGGCTCTCTGAACACCAAGAAACAAATGGTGACTTGGGGGCTTATAACAGGAGAGAAAATGTTGGCTTTCGGCAAACCAATTGGCTAGGGAGGAGCTAAAGAATATCTATATAGAGCGGTCAGAAAAAACTAGAAATAGTATTCTAGAAATAGTTTTGTGCAGATATTTTTAAGCTGAAAATATTCCTATTCCCAAAATATTACCGCCACTGGCTGGAAAACATAATTGTGCACAGACTGGCCGATCTGTGATACGTTGCTTGATCCCAGATATATGCAAGTTGCAGGAAAAGGCAGGGCTTTCAGGGCGTGTCCTATGAAAGCAAAGTCCACCTGTTAATGACTCAAGAGTCTGTGAAAAATGTAAGACAGAGGTCCTCAGGTAAAGAGCAATGCCTCCCCTCCCTCCCCTCCAAAGCAATGCTTTCCCAAATCCTATTTTTACCAATTTGTACAAGACATTGTTTATTTTGAGGCTGTTATTTCTAATATATATGTTCTTACCATTTCCCCTGAACGAATGTCCAGGTAAACAGTTCAGTTAAAGTAAAGATTCATTTTATTCCAAGTGCTCTGTCCTATAAAGTTCTGTCTCCTCTATGTAAGAGAGACTCAGGAATAGGGGTGTAGAGTGTGCTGTATGATTCACACAAGAGGGGGGCCAGCCAGCACAGGACCAAGACTGACACCACGAAATAACACTCACCTGTCCACAATGATACCATGAGGGATAAGGACATACTCCAAATCTCCAGAATAGTGCTGTGGGTATGTGAATAAATTCAAGTCATACCCTGGCCAGTCATCCGTAATCTGCAAATCAAATTACTTTGGTTACAATATTTTTCATTGGAAATTTATTTTTAAAGCATAAATAAACAAAAAAGGGTATCATTTGAGAAAAAACAACAATATTGAAAACAGAGAAGAGGTCTGACGATCAATATGACATTAAATGACATTCTGTCAACCTAGGAAGAGCTCAGGGGGAAAGGGTAATTTGTTTCACGAAAACTGATAAAGACTCTAGTCCGGAAATGAACAGAGAATTCCATTCCTAACTTTTGCCATGTTATACAATGAAATATCAACTCGTTGTCTTATAGCTCACCTGACAGTACTGCTTGTAAGAATGGATATATGTAAATACATACTTTATGTCTAAATTATATAGTATATGACTTTAACACTATGTTCATAATTCTATTAATATGGAACTTCAGTCAGTCCTATCGGGAAAAATTGCTCCAGAAAACCGGCCTATTCGTGTAGTAGACGCAGTGCCAGCAAGTCCCACATTTGCTTAGCACTGGATGTGCAAGCTGTATGGTGAGAAAAGTAAAGATGTGGGAGAGAAAATGAAGGTGAAGAGCGAGTTACTTTTGCTTTCAGATCATTGAGAAGGGAAGCAGCGGGGACGTGTTAGCACTTAACTCATTGCAGAGCTGTATTGCAGGTTCGTGCTCTTTAAGGACTCCTGCACATTTCTATCAGACTCCTCTACTCACCTTTAAGCTTTCATTATGCACAACTATCCTCGTTTTCCAGCCCACTTCCTGACACCATCACCTTTCCATCCTCCGATTGGTCTTCTATCAAGTCGTGACCTTTCCTAGCTCTGTTTCTATTCATTTGTCTGTCTTGCACCTGCGCACCCCTTTCTTTCCCCCACTTCCTCTGTATCTCAAGCTCAGCCCCCTCCACAGGAGCTCAGGTCAGGACCCACTTCCTTCTGGAAGCTTTGATGACTGCTCTTGCTCTCGTTCCCTGATCTTCTCTCCCAAACTCCTTGTAGATGGAGTTCTCTGATCTTCTCTCCCAAACTCCTTCCTAGCTCTCTGTGTTTTCAAGGGCTCCCATTCAAGCTCCTTAGGAAGACTCCTGCCTCTGGCTCACGTGGTCTTCTCTGTTACAGATCTCAGTTGTACTTCATGTAATGCTGGGCTGTCCCCCTACCTTCCACCCTCCTCCTCACCCAGGACTCAAAACCTTAGCTCAGGTTTTGAAAGGGCAACTTATAGGCCAGCCCCCACGCACTCCCACTTCGGTTCTGGGTTCGGGAATGCCAGTCAAACCAAACTCATGGCATTTTCTTCCAAATTTATCCCTTCCCTATCTCAGCAAAGGACAACTTATTTTTCTACTTGCTCAGGTCGAGATATTGGAATTGTTGTTGACTTCTTTCTTTCATTCCCTCAGAAACCCAGTAGCAAATCCTAGGATCAATTCCTTCAAAGTTCAACCAGGACCAGCTCTCAGCATCCGAACTGTTGCCTCTCCGTCTATGCCACCATCGTTTCTCCGGGGGCCACTGCCATAGTTGTCAGGCTTGCCTCCCTGCTTCCACCTTGGCACCCCCAGCCCATTCCAACATGGCGGCCAGAGTGCGCTTTTAAAAATGTACATCATATCTTCTGTATATTTCTCAGAAGCTGAGACATGATGAGCTGTCTTCTGCTCATCTTCTTGCAAGGGGTTCCCATTTCCCTCTGAGTACAATCCAGAATCCTCGCTGTGGCCCACAGGGGCTACCTCCCTGATTCGTCTGCAGGGATTCCCTTCCTCCTTCACTCTGCTTCAGCCACATTCTTCTTGCTGATCCTTGAAAATGCCAGCATGCTCCCGCGCTAACACCCGCTATTTCTCTTGCCTACACTACTCTTCCCCCAGACTTCCACATGGTTTACACTTCACTTCCTTCAAGTCTCCCTTCAAGTCTCCATTTAAATGTCACTTTCACAGAGAGGACTTACCTGATCACCTACATAAAACAGTACCCCCTTCCTTCCTACTCATCACTGTATCCTTTTTACCCAGCTTTACTTTCCTTCACAGCACGCATTCCAACTGGATGTGACACATGTATGTCTCTCTGTGTGTTTTGTCTTACCTCCTCCTAGTAGAACGTTAGTGCCTTCTGACAGAGACCATGTCTGATTCACTATTGAAACCCCAGTGCTCAGAACACTAATCTGGAATATAGTTCGTGCTCAAAAATGTTCAGTGAGTTAATGAATGACACATTCTCCATCTGCAGACTGCCCAATCCTACCTGAGCTCCAGCCCAAACTGATTTGTCTTGGTTTGTCTCCTTGCAATATAAAGAACACCGCTTTCAAGGCTCTGGAAATTCACAGCTACCATGGGCAGATTGTTAGCCAAATGGTGTGTGTCATCTGCATATTTGAAAAGTATCACATTTGCTTTGCCTCTATCAGCAAATTGGCTGCGTGCAGCTGTCGAATTTGCAAAGAGCAGCTCTGCTTTCCAGCCCCGAGAACTCCCTCGGCCAGCTGTAACCGGGAACACCACAGGAGAGCCTAAACACCGCTGGTCATGAGGAGCTTCCCGAAGACCTCTGGCAGGCCACAGAAAGGGCCAGATAAGAACCCCAACCAGCACGAGGCCCCAGGGTGATCACTCAAGTGCACGGCATTTTCTGGCTCCCCTTCCAGACCACACACACTTACCCACTCCACTCCCCGGACCTCTTCCAGGTGGTGGCATCATTGACTAGTGGTCTTCTGAGCCCATTCTTCCTACCATGCAAATCCTTTACTGCCTCCCTGCTCTGACTGCATCTCAGAGCCTACATTCCTCTCTGTGTTCCAGAGCTTAGCTCTGACCCTCACTAGGCTGTGATGCTAGGGAAAGTACTCACCCTGTCTGAGACTCAGTTGCCCCCTCCTTTAAATAAGACACAATAAAACCTATAGACAGGGCTGGTGTGAGGATTAACAGAGAACTGAGAGTCTCCAAAGCAGGCAGGAACAACCCCATTTGAGGGTTACCGCAAAGAAGCTGCCTCTACGGTACTATGGACTGAATTATGCCCCCCTAAAAGTCATACGTTGAAGCATTATGATGACGTTAGGAGGTGGGGCCTTTGGGAAGTAATTAGGTCATGAGGATGGAGGCTTCATGATGGAATTAGTGAGCTCTCTAGTGCTCTCACTCTCTCTCTCTCTCTCTTTATTTTTCCTCTCTCTCTCCTCCACCACCCTCCCTCCACCTGTCTCTCTCTACCATGTGTGGACACAAAGAGATGAATTGGAAGGCAGCTATCTACAAGTCAGCTAGAGAGTCCTAACTAGGAATGAAATCAGCCAGCACCTTGATGTTGGATTTGTAGCCTCCAAAACTATGAGAAATACATGTCTATTGTTTAAAACAAATAAACAAAAACGAGAGAGAGAGAGAGAGAGAGAGAGAGAGAGAGAGAGAGAGAACAGATCTTAGAGTTCCTAGGACATTTCCTGGTATAAAATAAGTGACTAATAAATGATACCAAAAAATGAAAAGAAGGGTGCCTCGGTGGCTCAGTCGGTTCAGCATCCAACTTTTGATCTCAGTTCAGGTCCTGATATCAGGGTTATGAGTTTAAGCCCCACAGTAAGCTCTGTGCTGGGCCTGAAGCCTACAAAGGAGAAGGAGAAGGAGGAGGAGGAGGAGGAGGAGGAGGAGGAGGAGAAGAAGAAGAAAAAGAAGAAGGAGGAGGAGGAGGAGGAGGAGAGGAAGAAGATAATGATGAGTAAATGACAAAACCAACCTATTCATAAGCCCTGTCACGGTAATCCGTAGCTCAGAGGCAGCGTGGAATAGTGGTCCAGCACATGGACTTTGAAGTCCAGTACATGTGAGGGCAGGGGGATAGCTGTGAGACCTTGGGGGCTTTAACTCTGTGTCTCAGTGGGTTCATCTATAGAATGGAGTCAGTGTCTGCCTCACATGGCTATTGTGAGGATTCAATAAGATACACAACAGAAATAACCCTGTTACCTCATTATCTAGTCTGTAGTACTTACTCAGTAAGTATCAGCCATCTAGATGTGCTGAAACATCCATCACTGGTTAACTTACAAATTAAAGGCCTTAATTAATTTACAAAAGTGCCTCCAACCTATTAGTGAACGTCTTGTTACCTTAGTTAAAGTTATACATTTAAAAGTAGAAGAAATGTATTTCTCTAAAACTATTCTATCATCCAAACTGGCTTTTTCCATGAGTCTGAAATAGTGAGTTTTCCTTGTTGAGATAAAAGACCACTAGAGACAAAGAAACCACGGGTGTACAAACAACAGCTGTTGGCGAGAATGTGGAGAAAAAGGAACCCTCGTGCACGGCTGGTGGGAACGCAGACCGGTGCAGCCACTGTGCAAAATAGTATGGAAGTTCCTCAAAATATTAAAAATATTAAGAATACCATATGATCCAGGAATCACACTACAGGGTATTTACCAAAAAAATACAAAAACAAAGGGATACGTGCACCCTGATATTTACAGCAGCATTAGCTACAATAGCCAAACTAGGGAAGCAGCCCAAGTATCTATCAACAGATGAGCAGATACAGAAGATGAGGTGTGTGTGTGTGTGTGTGTATATATATATATATATATATATATATATATATATATATAAGGAATATTATTCAGCCATAAAAAATGAAATCTTGCCACTTGCAATAACAGGGATGGAGCTAGAGAGTATAATGCTAAGCAAAATGAGCCAGAGAAAGACAAATACCCAAATGATCTTACTCATATGTGGACTTTAAGAAACAAAACAAACAAGCACAGGGAAAAAAGAGAGAGAGAGAGAGAGAAATCAAGAAACAGACTCTTAATTATAGAGAACAAAGTGATGGTTCCCAGAGGGGAGGTGGGTGGGAAGAATGGGTGAACTAGGTGATGGGGATTAAAGAGTACACTTATGATGGGAAAAAGGAATATGCTGTTAAGAGAGAGAGAGAGAGAGAGAGAGAGAGAGAGAAACTGCTGGCTATCCCTTGTAATTGCTAGCGGTGCATGCAGATTACGCGGCACATAAGTCCCAGGTCTGGAGGAATGGAGATGGCTCTGAAGGGCAGATAATTATGTGATTCATCTGCGTTTCAAACAACCAAACCGAGAAATCTTCAGACAGTCTCAGTATCACAGATAAGATGCTCCAAGTTCATCCAGAACAATGCTTTCTCTGTGCAAAGACACAAAACATGGCTAAGCTGGGGAAGCGACAAACACAGGAACTGCACCATTTTGTACAAACCTCAAATCCCGGAACTCAGGTGGGTTCTCTCTTTTTTTCTCCTCCGAAGATATACTGAAAAGCTTCTAAGTCAAAAAAAATAATTTCTTGCGGAAAACACGTCTTGCACCAGTTTTCAAGTTTCTGCCCCAGGGAGAAAAATAGTTTGGAAACAGACGAAAAGCAAACCCCTGCTCCTCTCTTTCCGCTGAGCCCCACGCTCCGGGCCCCACTTTCTCCTTCAGGCAGCGACCATGGCTGCTGCCAATATTTAGGCTCACATCGACCCCTCGACGGTCAGAGAGCATTTGCGGTTAAGCAGACTGTCAGCTCTGCTTCCACGAACCCCGCACACACCGGGGCCTGGCCCCGGGAAGGAGGCGCCCGCGACGGAGGCCGCACAGCACGCACGGAGAAACTGGGGAGAAGCAGTTGCCTAAAAGAAGGGCTCCAGCTTCCGGTCCCAGAAGAATAAAGGGGAGTCGACAGACCACGTAATACCTTGTACCACACATGCCTTCCTCTTCTGGGGCGGGTTTGGCACCCAGCCTGGGAGAGCCGTGTTGTAGATGGCTTCTCGGACTACTTATCCCCGATGCTGCTGCAATTCCCTGATGGGGTGGGGGCCACCGGTAACAGAAATACTACAGTCGTGTTAGATTTTTCTCTTCTCTGCTCCTTCCAATCCCACTGTGTAGGTACCATGATCCTCTTGATAACGCTTTGGTAAAAACAAAACCTATCTAAGAACCTGACCTAAAAAGGCAGGATGGGTAGAGATCTTCATCTCTCCCTGCCAGGTAACAAGGCTGTACCAACCATGGGCTGGCACCTTGCTAGCTCCAGACCAAGTGACCAGTCAATCCTGAGCAACGTTTCTGAACTCAGGGTCTATATTGCTTCTTTGGGTTACCGTTGGCTACTACTTATTGTTTCTTTTAAATGTTTACTTATCTTTTGAGCGAGAGTGCAAGCGAATGGGGGAAGGGCAGAGAGAGAGAGAGAGAGAGAGAGAGAGAGAGAGGGAAAGAGAGGATCCGAAGCTGGTTCTGTGCTGACAGCAGATGCGGGGCTTGAATTTAGGAACCCTGAGATCATGACCTAAGCCAAAGTCGGAAGCTTAACCACTGAGCCACCCAGGCGCCCCTCTACCGCTTATTGTTAACACTCTACTAACGTCCTACCTCCCCAATTCAACAGAAAGCCATCTGTAGGCAAAAGTCATCTTAAATCTCTTAATATTCCCTTCTCTTGCACAAACCATACTTCTTGTTTCATGCTTAAGTCATCTGGCTCTATGCCCCTTGCTGGCATCACCGTTTCTACCAACTGAGAATTTTCTTCTCCCCTTCATTTCCGGGCAGCCCCAAACCTGCCTTGATCATCCTACTAGCCGCGAAGTCTTGTGGCTCTTTCACCTGCCTTAACCCAAACTACTACACCTTTATTCCAGATTAGCAAATCCAATCTTCGAGGCCAATCCCACCTCTGAAATACTTCACTGAAATCACAGCTTTCTATGAAGCACAGTGAGTAAAACTTGACTTCCAATCTTGCCTCTGTCATTTGCTAGATATGCGACCTTGGTGACTTACTTAATCTCTGTGCTTCCATTTCCTCCTCTGTAAAACAGAGATTATATGCCAACCTCACAGATCTGCAAGGAGCAAATGAATAACCCAGGAAAACCACATAGTAAGTGCTCAATAAATGCTCACTATTAATACCAGCCCCCCCCCTTTTCACTAGTACTAAATCTTCCCTTTCATTTTTTGCAACCATCCTGAGAGTTCTCTATTTTTCCTGGCTAGAGCCCCTCCTGAGCTCTGCCTTTCCTGTCTATCCTGGGTGTCGTGGGCTCCACCAGCACACTGAACTCTGAATTTGCCTTCCCAACCTGTTTCCAACTTAAGTTCATCTAACCATCCCAAGTTCTGCTGGAGAAAATGGCATAAAGGCCGGGACTATTGTCACCACACATTGTTCCCAACCTCTCCCGAGACCCTCTTACTGCCTCCCTCCATCTTTCACAAAATTATCTTGCTTCCAGAGAGCTTCTTTTGATACTAATAGATTGGGTTATGGCTATTTATACTGTTCCATCATTTGCTTCTTAGACTTTAACACTCTGCCTATCTTATTAGTCATATAAATTTACCTAGTTCCTTTTTAAGAGTATATATTATTAAACAGGAGTACTATATTGTAGCCATTCTAACCGACGGGAAGGTTGTTTAAATGACTCTCCCTGCTAATGGCTTTGCCATTGTGAAATACAATGGCCTCTTTCTGTCCTTATCCTATTTGCTCTTTCTGCAGGATCTGACACTCTTTTCTTTAAAAATTCTTGAATATTTATGAGACAGAGAGAGAGAGAGAGAGAGAGAGAGAGAGACAGAACTTGAGCGGGGGAGGGGCAGAGAGAGAGCGGGAGACAGAATCAGAAGCAGGCTCCAGGCTCAGAGCTGTCAGCACAGAGCCCAACGCAGGGCTTGAACTCACAGATCTCGAGATCATGACCTGAGCCGAGGTCCGACGCCCAACCAACTGAGCCACCCAGGCGGCCCAGATCTGACACTCTTAACGGCCCCCTCCTTCTGCTCCCTCCCAAAACTGTTCCCTAGACACCTACCACCCTCTCTGTTTCCTCGGACTTTGCTATTCATTCTTGGTCTCTTAATCGGACTTCTGGACACTCTGCCTCTTACATTTGGAGCTTTCCAGATTTCTACCCATAACAGTAGTTTATAATTTTTTCCCCATTTTCAAGAGACATCCCTATCCACTCCAAGCATCAGATGTTTTTCTATTTTCTGACTATTTCCAAGTCTATCCAATCACTCTGTTCAATTGCAAAAACGAATTTCAAATTGCCCTCAGTGCATCTTGACCTGCAGGCCTTACAGACTCAATTTGTCCAGAAGTGAACTTATTTCCCATTTTATATTTTCATGCCTTCCCTGCACCCCAGGCTTGACTGTTCTCTCCATGGCAACGGGAGTGATATTTCTTTTAAGGCATAAATTGGGTGTGATGATTTCTTGTCAGGATCCAGTGATTTCTCTGCAATCAGTACGCCCTGCACCTCTTCTGAGCTTTCACATGGTTACCGCCTACTCACCCTGCAGGTGGTGGCTCACATGTCACTGCCAAGAGGCCACCCTGACCACCTGAGCAAAAGCAGTGCTCCCCAGCCCTCCTGCGGTCACTCCGTATCTCATCACCCACTCTTGTTTTCATTGCACAAGTCTCTATGAGAGGCTACAGTCTTTATGTATTTGCTTGCTTATGTCCCTTCTTTAGAACGTGAGCCCCATGAAGACAGGGCTTCGTGTGGTTGCCTGCTGTATCCCTAGAGCCTAGAACACCAGCTGGAATCCTGCAGGACAGTCTACAGGGGTAGAGTGAATAAATAAATAAATGAACTCCTCATCCTTTAAGACGGAAAGGTCCTGAAGCACCTGGCTGGCCCAGTCAGCAGAGCACCCTACTCTTGACCTCAGGGCCTGTGGGTTCAAACCCCCTGCTGGCCATGGAGCCCACTTAAAAAAATAAAAATAAGTTGGAAAAGTCCTGCTGATAAATGAGGAACTGAGCGACACATTGCAGCCTGAGAAGTTCTGAGTGTGTGGGGTTTCCTTCCCCAACCCCTTTACTCCAGCAATCCGTGCAGAGTCACAGATGCCTTCTCTGAATACCACAGATTTCTGGAAAAAGAGGGATGTTAATGTAGCAGGTGAGGCCCACTCTCCACCCTCACCATTGTTAAACCTGACACCGTAAAAACCACCACGTTCTCTAGGAGCCATTCTGGACAGGAGCCGGGAGCCGAGGCCCGTGGCCTCAAGGGAAGACCAGACTTGATTCCAGGACACCGAGATGGGTGCCCTCTGGCCGCCTCTCTGAGGGGTTCCAGGGACAAAGAGGCTCTAGTCTGGGAAGCCATCGTCGCACGGCCTCCCATAAGGGCGCACTACTAGATGGATGCTTTGCACACAACCTCTCCGATTCGCTCAAACGTCCCTTTGGTAGACAAGGCAAGGACGCTCCAGAGGCACCAGCCTGACTCGGGCTCCTGCCAAGACCCCAGGCCCGGCCCACGTTTCAAAGCCCACGTTCGTCCACTTGCGCTACTTTATTTCCTAGCTGCCCTCGAGAATCCTCTGGATCTTTCTGCAAAACAAAACTTGAGGCCTGCGCTGGAGGGGTCGGGAGGAGGCCCCGAGGGAAGGAGGCCTCAGGAGCTGCACGCGGGGGTTCACAGGCCCGCCCTGCTCCCAGAGGGGCCTCCGGGCGGCCCGCAGGAGTGGGGACCCGGCGCCGCACGGCCTTCAGCGCCGGGGTACTGGATTCCTGGCCCGAGGGGGGCTGCTGCAGGGGGCGCGGAGGGGGAACACGCAGAACGCGGGGTGGCGGGCCGTCAGGTGTGGGGTCGGTCTGGGGGCGGGGAGGGGAGTACGGGAGCGACCCGAGCCGCGGCGGGAGAACAAAGCCGTGGCCCGCACGCACCCCGCCCGAATGCATTTCGAGCATTTGATCTAAAAGGAGGGAGCCGGGAAGGGAGGGAGGGGAGCGAGCGGGGAGCGCACGACTCAGCCCAGAAGTCGGGAGGTTGCATTTACCACGACGCCTCGCCCGTAGTCTGGCGCCTCCTCGCTGCTCCCGGCCATGTTTCTCCCGGGGAAAGCGGGAGGGAGAGAAGGGCGCGGGAAGGATCTGGGCGAGCCGAGCGCTGGGAGGGGGATGGGGCCGCGGACCGGGCCTGGCGGCGGAGACGCACCCCACGCCTGGCGCGCCTCCAGCGCCCCCCTGCCCCGGCCCCTCCCCGGCGGGCCCCGGGGCGCGGGCGGGGGGCACAGGGGCCGCAGGGCGGCGGCGCGGGGCGGGGGGCGCGGGGGCCCGGAGGCGGGGGGAGCGGGGCGCCGGGCGGGGGGCGCAGGGGG